>CAJNJA010010305.1:0-14275 GCA_905231915.1 Symbiodinium necroappetens
TGCATACATACATCTATACATACACACACATACACATACACATACACATACACATGGACACACACACACATACACATCCACATCCACATCCACATCCACATCCACATCCACATCCACATCCACATCCACATGCACATGCACATGCACATGCACATGCACATGCACATGCACATGCACATGCACATGCACATGCACATGCACATGCACATGCACATGCACATGCACATGCACATGCAGATACAGATACATATACATATATATATATGTATGTATACATGCAAAGACTTGTCGGTTCGATTATTGGCGGGGTGACCTGGAGCTAAAGGACACTAGCACTCCCTCCCTGGCGCCCGAGAGCAGTGCGAGCCTTCAGCCAGTGTGCCGCAGAGCTGCAGAACTACATCCTTGGCGGGGTCCATTATCTTAGGCTTCACGGTGGCTCCGCCAGCCCGCAGATAAATTTGCAAATCTGATCACTCCCGAACCCCAATTCCATCCCGGAAGTCCTCTTTTTTTCCTCAACCACCTTCTGCGCGCAGTTTGGACGCGGACATCCTGGACACATCCGCACCAGAAAACCCCAAAACACATTATCCCCGACATCTCCAGGTTCCTACAAACCCAAGCCAGCTCTGAACCCATGCCCCGGACCTAGGCTAACAGTCGGAACCGAAATATAATCGCCTTGTGGTCTTAGGTTCATCAACCTTTGACTTCCGAAAAAAACCCAACAGAGGCTTCTAGAGCCTGCTCCCCCCAGTAGGTCCGTTTATATGGACAACATCAGCCCGAAAGATACGTCATGTCTTCCCCTTCCTTCTGGGTGCCGACCGGCTCGGCTTTGTAGGCTTTGCTTTGGGGCTTACCGGCTTGCGATTGGATGTTTGGTGCGCCTTTCCGTCATGACAGAGCTTCCGAACAGATGTCAATGCTTGCGATCGTCAGAGTCCCCACTAGTAAAGTGACGCTGGACAAGTTTTACAATACTGGGATGGACCTACTGCTCCAAAGTGGAAAGGGGACGGTTTTGCAACATCCCCAACAATAAATGGAGGGCTTCTGCGTTGCGTGTGCAACCTGAAAACCCTACATCTGTTTTGGAGGTTTTTGTCGGGCTGGAGCTCCTAGAAAGAAATGCAGGACCGTAACGAAGCGTAACAATGCTAACAAACACAAGTAGATAGTAGATCGCAGTGTCAAGTATTGCTAGTCTCACTGGTACTCGCACTGCCATCCGCACCGAACATTCCTAACAACATTGTCATGTGACGTACCACACCATAGAGGCAACTCACCCTCTTGGATCTCCCCACCGAGAGTCACTCTTGGCCATGATAACACACACACCACTGATTACACGTACCACACAAACGACCCTCTCAGAACTGTAGCACACCCCGAGGGTGTGCTTATGATCGTTTGGCACGAGTTTCTGCATGAATCAAAACCGCTACATTCTGGTCGGACAACACCGCCACAAATCACAGCTCAAGCAAAAGCGACTCCAAAGCCGAGACCGGTAGGTAGACCCAAACACGCTGTATGTGCAAAGCTGTCTCCAGTCAATCTGTCTCCAGACCCTCGCAGCGTACCTATCCGGAGGCTGGAAAGCCCTTGACCCGGGCCCCTGCTTGGCGCTCGCGGCGCCTAGTGCCTAAAAGCAAAAGCATGCAGGCTTCCGTGCTTTCGGCTTTAGGTTTTCGGATGGAGTCCTAGGAGTTTGGGGCATTCAGCTTGTCGAAGTGGTGAGGAGCCGCGAGCTTAGATGAACCAAGTGTCTTAGAAACTAGGGATATACCAACACTGCTCAGTCCAACACTGTCGGATGCTGGGTCTATGAAACCGAATGGCCCCCAATCCCAGAGCTCCGCCCCGGAGAGCTCTCATCGAAGCTCAGGCTAAGCCAAAGGCAAGGAATCCGTCTTGGAGCTCCTTGCGCAGGCCCCAGTCCTTTGTTCCCAAGCAAACGCTTCCGAGCTAAGCTTTGGAGTCTTAGAGCTTCGCGGTGATGTTGGGTAGGGGGCCTTCGAAGCTCATGGGAAGTGAAGTTGCGAGGGTAGCTGCATTTAGTGCATTTATTCTCACCCCATATCTACCTTCCCTATGCACCTGCTAACCGAGTTTCGGAAAGGCACGGCTTCTGCTCCTCTCTTTGCTGTCTCTCAATCAAAGAGGTCCTAGCGATCGTAAGGTCACGGCCGACACGCGGCCGATGATCACGAGGCGACTGGTGGCGGGTTGAAGGTCGGACGCCTTCTCAATATTCAACAGCAAAGACTCTTGAACTGCACGGCTATGGGAGCTATTGGGGTTCCGCTGGCTTTCACATAGAGGCATTATAGACGGAGCTGTACTTGTATCATTAAAGCATACCCTTAAAGAACACACCGCAACTCAAACGCGCCAGCCGCACATCCGAGACGTCAATGTGCCCACCTACCTTGGCCGCCAAAGAGGGTTCAGAGATTGGCGCGGAATGCCCAAAGAATCCTAGAACCAAAGCATCATTATAATTATAATGCAAAGACGCAGTAAAGACAAGCCAGCAAGCCTTTCAAGAACCGGGATTCGGACTCCAAGTCCCCCGAAGCCACGGCGGCCTCGAAACCAAACCCTTGAACGCATCCCGAAAGCCGGCACCGTCTCAGAATGCTCTCTGGGCAGAGAAATCAAGGACCCCCAGACCCCAAAGCCTCCAGAACCTGCCGTCACCCGGGTCTCACACTCCTTGCACCACGAGGCAGCTTGCCTGCCCGAAGTCTAAATGGGGGAAGGGGTTGCACCGAATACCAAAACCTGCACCCGAAGCCTCATCAAAGCTTAGACCAACAGCACCCGAGCTGACCGAAGGCCAAGCAGCCCTAAACCCCACAGCTTAACAAAAAAATGTAACCCTCTGAGTGACAAAACCGAGGTCCCAAATCCACCAGGAGGCGCCAGGCCCTAGATCGTAAAGTTCGACTCATACACCCCTACAGTTGATGATATAAATCCTGCATTACCCTTGATAAGGAATACACCATAGTTCCCAGAGTTTAGGGTCCTTAAGGCAATGCAGGATTTGTATCATCAACAGTATCCCACCCATTGAGCCCTTTGCAATTTCCGGATCGGGGCAAAGAGCCTGCAGTGTTCGTGCACCCATCACACCATTTGATAGAAACAGTGATTTTTAGGGTTTTGGGGTTTAGGGGTTTAGGAAATGAACCGCCGACTTGCCTTGCCGTTTGCCCTTCTCAGTTGCAAGTTTTAAGTCCGTGTACATCTGTCTGCCTGTCGGTCGGTCTGCCTCTCTGTCTCTGCTACATATGTCTCTCCGCTCTTTTTGTTTCCACGCTTTCCAGAAAGGTCACAACGGAATCATCTCGGAACTTACGTCAAAGCGCGGATTCACCTGGACAGCCAAAATCAGAAGCCTTCGCCTTTTCTCGCGCTGTGCTTTGCCCATCTTGCCATGGCTCTGGACGGTGTTGGTGCGGTCTACTTGCCTGACTACGATGTCTCAAACTACTCACAAGTCCATCTTCACCTCAAACCATGGGCCCTGAGAACTTCAAACCCGGAAGCGCGAACAGCCTCACAAACCCGCGCTGAACCTGAAGACAGCAAGAACCGCTCCTTTCGAAATCATGCACGTTTACATGCGGCCCTGCATGTGTGCATACATGCATGCATGATGCATGGATGGATGGATGCGTGCACAGTTTGCATGTTTGTTCGTGTGAGTACATACTAACTGAACCTCTATGAACCGCATCCAACTGTGCAAGAGTCAGTCCCGGCCATGTCTGCGACCTCCCGAGGGGTCGCTGCCATCACGGTGCCCGGGAATCTCAGACTGCCGGGCCCCGGAAAATTGCTGTAGGCCACTGGAAGCTGTCGATTTGGGTTCGGTACTGGTGGGTCTATGGTTCGCATCCATGTGCAACCACACATAAATTGTCAAAATGCTGCATATGCCTATTCATGCTTCTGGTCTGGCAATCTTGGTAGCTGCATCACAGGTGCGGATATTCGCCTCAGAATATGGTGAGGACTGTGGGCCTGTATATGTTCAATAGGATCCGGGAATCGCTAAGCTCGCGAAAGAAGAAGGTTACACGCAAAATATGTTACCAATTCCCAGTATTGAAGGGGGAGTGGGGGGCTGTCGAAGTCATGCCTTGTATGAGGAGACAGGTTCGGTGGCTCAAACGACGCAGTCGGGACGCAAGTACATGCAGCATTCATGGCACCCAGCCAAAGGCCTCTCAGAATGGACACTAAGTTGATTGATGTGTTTTGGGTTTAGGGCTAGACGGGGCCATAAGGAACCCACACTTTTTGCACAGTTCTGCTTGATCGGTTGAGAATCCCCCGCACATACCACTGTTTCCTTGCATCCGGCCATTACCTTATCCCCGCAATTTAATGTTGAAATTTCCCTTATTCTTTGAGGGCCTCCGTAAACTACACTGGTATTTGTTCGGTTTTCTGCACTGCTTCACACTTTGGTCGTGTGCGTAGCTAAAGCCCCTTCTTGTTGCATCCGCTTCTGCCAAGCCCTGCGTCTAAGTAACACGTTTCTTCACCATAGTTAGAAGAGAGCATCCATGGCCCAACCATGATGACGTCAATGGTCTACTCCCTTCTGAGAAGAGAGCATCGATGCAACCATGATGACGTCCATGGTGTAATCAGGTCTGAGCAGGGAGCATCCATGCCCGAACCATGGGAGGAGACCCAACCATGATGACGTCCATGGTCTATTCCGTTCTGAGACGGCAGCATCCATGGCCCAACCATGATGAGGTCTGGTTTACATGGTCTAATCGGTTCCGAGAAGGTTAAACCTTCTTGGCCAAAATGGTTGGATGTTCTTGTTTTTTTGGCGCACTGCGGAAACAGAAAGGCGTCACATTTCTCAACACTGTTGGCGGTGACCCATGCGATGCACCTCATGTTTGCTGGTGGGGCCGTACTTTTTGCGGGTTGTTTGTGGACCCGCCAGGGTGTAGGGCCGTGGCAGTCAGGGCAAGGGTGAATACTTTACCGCATAATGCAACAAATGTACCTACAACCCAGCTCACAACTACATGGTGCATACCGCTACATACCCATCAGCCTTTGAGAAATAGCTAAAACCTATGCAACGCCAGTAAACTCCTCTGTAAGGACTCTTGCACAACCCGCGAAATCCAGCAAGGGTCCTTTCTGAAACCCTGACATGGCTGAGAGGCCCTTGGAGCCCTCGCTCTGCGACGGCTTCCGCGCACCGTCAATCGCTGCAGGCTACGTCGGCCCGAGCTTGTCTCGACACCGATAGGCTCGGAGTATCAAACTGGGCTCCTGTATGGATTCCCGTTTAAGCGTCCATGCTGGGCTAAATTTTGAACGCCCCCTTTCAAGGTTTAGGGTCTCTGCAGGAACACTCCGACGCCCCAAGACACAAAGGCTCAAGATGTAGGCCTTGGGGTTTAGGGGTGCCGGATTTGCCCGGCTCTAAACTTATGTCAGGCAGACGCCTCCAAACGTTGATCAGGAAGGAGGCAGGCTGATGTCTATATAAACTTATACACAAGTAAGCACATAATAGGAGATTATAATTAGTACATTATAGTAACTAAAGACCCAAAGGTTTCAAGGTAAGAGCTCGCCCTTCCAAGCTCCCGAGTTCCTCCCAGAGCCCTGAACTCTGTCTGGGCTTAGGCTAAGGGTTCAAGGTTTAGGTTCAGGCCTAAGTTTGGGTTTTCGTTTAGGGCCTAAGGTTCAGGGTTTTGGTCTTTAGGGCTCTGCAATCCTCGGGTTTACGAGGTTCTGCGGTGTTCAGGAAGTTTGAAGGGTTTTTGAGATGGTTGCAGTTTCCTGGCAACCGAAGGTATCAGCTGCGGAAGCCTTCTTGTAGCCTACGAATCTCGGAATTCCAGAGGCCCAGGCCAGCCGAACTACGAAGAGAAGCTGATTCCGAAAGGAGGTCCAACGAATGAATCCGATGCCATCCTAAACCCTAAGTCCCTAAGTATATGTATGGGCATGTGCATGTGTGTGTGTGCGCTATCTATCTATCCATCTGTCTGTCTGTCTGTCTGTCTGTCTGTCTGTCTATTGATCTATCTACTTATCTATTAATAATCATATGTGTGTACATACGTAAGGTACCTCCAAAGATCCACGCTTTTCTGCATATGTATGTGTGTATATATCATAAATATGCTTATGTTTATATGTGTGTCTGTATGTATGTATATATATATATAGAAAAAACTGCATCTATATATATATATATATCTATCTATGTATGTATGTATGTATGTACGTACGTACGTATGTACGTACGTACGTATGTATGTCTACGTATTTTTTGTATATACACATATAAACATATACATATACATATACATATACATATACATATACATATACATATACATATACATATACATATACATATACATACACATACACATATACATATACACATACATACACACAGACATATACACAAACATATACACAAACATATATATATACATATGACAAACATAAATAAATAAATATATATATATACACATACTGGCTTATGTCTACCTGGGATGTGTGCATTCGCACGGAATCAGCCTGCGGCCGTCGGAGTTGGTGCCGCAGGGGCACCCCCCAAAGACCCGCCGCGAGGGAACGTCGAAGAACACGGAGGCAAGGGAGGGGTTTGTGAAATGAACACTGAGGGTCTGACCCCAAAACCCAAAACCCAAATAAACCCTAAATAGTTAGTATAATCCTATCCCCTACAGAAGCCCTAAATCCTAAATGTTAGTATTATCAGAAGCCCTTAAAGGATCGTCAGGGCTGGGGTTCGGCTCAGTTCCCGGCAGGGGACCCTGCAAGTAGGAAGGCTCAAACATACGAGGTAAGCTCTGTGTCAGTTTGAAAACATGCAAGACACCGTGACACCCCTGAAGTGAAGAGTCTAAGTTGCACCCGGGTCGTGGAACACCCAAACACGAAACAACTCGGAAAGCCTCGAACGACACCGAAGGCTGCCTTGAGAACAAACTGGGCTCTTTCGGCATGCTCATCGGTACGGGAGTAAAGACTCAAAACCGCTCCCTTTGAATTTGGAATGCCGCTACAGCAGCGCTGCTGTGCATTTGTCAGCCCTGCGGCTTCATGTCGCCACGGCCCGGAACCTCCACAGAACACTCGAAACACATGCACAAAGCGAGGAGAAAACCGCAGCGGCCGGGCCGCTGTTGGTGTTCTTATGTGAAGACGAAAGCGTTGGAGCGGATGGCTTCATGTAAACGCACACTGAGCCGTGGGGATGCTGTATGTAATAGCAGCTTCTTCGAATGCCGGCCCTCCATGTGGAAAGCAATGGGAAAATGAAAAAAGCAACTGTAACAGGAGCCCCAAGCCTGAGTGAGCATAGAGTCTAGAGTCTAAACCCGCAGCCGTAAATCCGAGCCCTCAGAAGCCATCAATACCAAGGCCAGGCTACGCGTGGACGAACTCCTCGGGTGGCTGCGCACCAGAGATCTGCTGCGCCTTCCTTATGAAGACATGCTGTTTTTTTTCCGAGGTGTTTATGTTTCCAACTTCGAACTCCGGGTTTGCTGTGGGCATGTGTGTGTTCAAAGCAAGACCCTGCTCCCTGAATCCCAATCCCGGTTCCTTCAGAAATTGTGTGTTTATGCGACGATGAAAGGCACTCCTCTCGAAAGGTCGGGCACGAAGAGTTCAGCCTCTGCCCTTCTTGTCTTCCTGTTCTGGTTACGGTTCCTGCCGTGCCATGTCTTCTTCGCAACCCGACCTTCGTTTGGCTCTTGGGGTCCAGCGCTTCCTCAGCAGCCTGGGCCTGTGCCCTGAGGCTGAACCGACTGAAGCCCGTGCAAAGCGACACCAACGACACCAAGCCGTCTGCAACCAGGGCGCGAGGATCCATCTGCCCGAATCACGAAGTGAGGCACTCCGCGCACCTCGGATGCGGGACGCTCCGACTGAACGGTGGATTGGGCGGCTCTAGGTGCGCAGAAGGTAAGGCCGCATCCAGCGTGCTACTAGATCTGCATCCGGAATTGGCACCACTTTCCCCCGGCTCCCGAACAGTTAGCTCTACGTGGAAGGCTACCCAAGATTCTGAGTCTCCGCGCCGGGAGAACTGGACATCAGCATCCGGGTTGCTGCACATCGTAGCTAACCCTGATCCCCTAAACCCTAAACCCTAAACCGCCAAAACCCTAAAACCCTAAACCGCCAAAACCCTAAACCCCTAAACCCTAAACCCTAAACCTGAACCCTAAACCGAGAACGAAGACAGAGACCTCCCCGACCCAACTCTGTGGCACCAAAGGGCGCGAAGCTGCTGCCCGACCCTGAGCTCCTGAAAGCCAGTTCTGCGGCTCTTACCAGACTGGCTTAGGGTTTGGGGGCTTAGGGTTTAGGGGTTTAGGGTTTAGGGGTTTAGGGTTTAGGGAGTTGATGCTATAAATCCAGCATGGCCGGGTTTAGGGTTTTGGGGTTCTTGTTGAGGGATTTTGTCTTAAGTTACCATTATTTGGCCCTGTAGTAAATGATATGGTTTCTTTGTATGGTAACTTAAACCAAATCCCGTAACAAGAACCCAGCTTCTTGTCCCTTAGGGCTTTCATTGGGCACCCCGAACGCTCGGGGCCTTCCGACTTGTCTCCCCGAATTCCCTTAGAAGGACAGCTGAAGCGAATCGTCCGGGTCGGACAAGCCTGCAAAGCTGCTGAACTCCCTGAAGCCTAAACCCCTAAACCCTAAACCCCTTAAACCCCTAAACCTAAACCCTAAACCCCTTAAACCCTAAACCCTAAACCCCTAAACCCCTAAACCCCGAAACCCTAAACCCCTAAACCCCTAAACCATGAACTCCAAAATTCGCGACGGCTCCTCCTTCACCTCTGCTGCGGCCAGGGACTTGTCAGCGACCCTGGGCCCAGATTAGGGTGGAGGGATTTGCAGCTTCGCCTATTTTCTGAACGACTCGAAGGAAATTCACACTGCTTTAAATCTTCAGACCTCCATATTCGGGCTTAGGGCGCAGAGTTTAGGGTTTAGGCCTTTGCGGCATAGACCCCTAAACCCCCAAATCCTAAACCCCGAAAACCTTATCCCCTAAATCCCTAAACCTTAAACTCCTAAACCCTAAACCATGTCGGATTTCAGAGCCTCGGGGCGTGGGCATGGCATGTAAAATCGCGCGAAACCCGGAAGTGCGTCAGCTCTGCGGCTCCAGGGCTTCGCCTTCAACTTTGAGGGTTTCAGGGTTTGGGGTGCTAAGTTAGGGTTTAGGGTTTATAGGGTTTAGGGTGGTAATTTAGGGTTTAGGGTTTAGGGTTTAGGGTGGTAATTTAGGGTTTAGGGTTTAGCGTGGTAGTTTAGGGTTCAGGGTTTAGGGTTTAGGGTGGTAGTTTAGGGTTCAGGGTTTAGGGTTTAGGGTGGTAATTTAGGGTTTAGGGCTTGGGGTTCTGAACCGGAGACCGCCGAGGTGCAACTTGTCGCCATCCAGGCCCGCTGCCACCGCCGCCTGCGGATCACACCCTAGCAGCCACCTCAGGCTGCGGTAAGAGCTGGTTTTGTTTAAGTTCCACCTCTGGACAGTGTGGCATTGCTTGGCTCCATACTTGTCGGACCCTTTTCGGTGCATTCGGCCCGTTGAAGCAAACTGAGAAAAGCAGCAATCAAGGATCTGGGGCATAGATGTATCAATCTGGACTGTGCCTGTGACGACAATAAAAACCATCGATCTTTTCCGTTCTCCCCCACATCATCAGCAGCGTCATTAGCGGGGCATCGCCATGATCTTTTGCATCGTGAAGACCATCTTCAGTAGGAGCACGACGCTAAATCAACCCTAAACCCTAAACCCGCAAAAACATGGCAACATTGGTGCAGCCGCCTTCTTCAGCTCCTCCGGGTCGTTGGGCGCCTTCCTTAGGTCAAGCACAGGCCGTTTGCTTCGGGCCTTTCCCACGGCCAGAAACATAGGGGCCCCTGATAGCATACGGACGTGAGCATCCTGCAAACACTTGGAAAAAGAATGCAACGCAATCCTGAACCTGGCAGCCCTCAACATCCAACCCCTGCATCCTCCAGCCCTTATCGAACCTCAGAGGTAGGATGCTTAAATTTCCCACTCGTGAGGCCATGTCAGAAGGCTGGCGGAGTCGAAGCAAGGTTTCGGAATGCGGAGGTGTGTTTCAGCTTGAAGCTGTCGTGATTTGGGATTCTCGGGCTGACAGGGCTGTAGGGCTTTGGAGCGCTAGGGTTTAGGGTTTAGGCGTTCTGCGCCTGTCTAACAGAAACGAGCCACTGCCGCGTTATGTTGGCACTTGCTGTTATTATGCTGATTCTCAGCTTCATCGTCAAAAACTAATCATTTCACCATCATCACTGACATTGCAGGCGTGGTCCGTCCGACGTCAGCTGTTGCTGCACAGCAGCCACCACTGCAACCAACAGCAAGAAAACAGAAACAACGGCTGAGACGAATGCACTACGAATCCAGCCAAGCGACTCCTCTGCAAAGTAGGAGTGGAACAAGGCCTGCACCAGCAGCAGAAATGAGAGTTTTGGGGGAAGCTCAAGGTCCAGGGCAGATGTTGGATTCTCGGCGACTCGGGTTCAGCGCTTGGGGTTCTATGAAGCACTGAGGCCAAGCCCGCACGCTGGGTCCCATCCGTCACTCTAGGCCCCCTGAAGCAACGGTTCAAGGCTCCCACCTCAGCTGCCTTGTCCTGGGCAGCAGCCCCACCCTGCCTCAAAGAGAAAGCTGCTTGGGTTGTGGATCCAGTGGCGTCTTAAGGCTCAGGTGCAGGGTTTACATCGGGCCGAACCAGATACAAGGGTGGAAAGCCATGCGGGCTGCGCACCAACAGGTGTAGACGTGATACAAGACATAGTGGTGGTCACGATGATGATAATCGCAGTGAAGGATGATGATGATCATCGTCATGAACATGATCATGATCATGATGATGATGACGGTGATGATGGTAACGTTGATGATGATGATGATGGTGATGATGATCATGATCATGATCATGATCATGATCATGATCATGATCATGATCATGATGATCAGAACGATGGCCACAATGATTGGTGATGGTGATGGTTCAGTGATGGTTGTGACAATGCTTGTAAATGCCAATGGCAAGAGCGGGAACAAAGAATGATGCTCTTGATCATCGAGGAGGAGGGGGAGGAGGCTGATAACGATGGTCATGATGATCATGATGATGACCACGATGACGACCGCGATGATGACGACGGCGATGATGGCGATGATGAGGATGATGATCATCATCATCATCATGATAATGATGTGATGATGACGATGATGCTGCGGATGGCGCTGGTGAAGATGAGAGCGCAATCACAACCTCTTCAGGCTGCAAACAATGTGGAACAAACGGTCAGCATTGTTGAAGCTTGATTCGAGATGCAAATAGACAACTCCATCGCGACGGTCTCTAAGACGCAGACTTCTCATCACGACCATCACCAGCAGCATCACCTTCATCTTTCAGTGTCATCATCGCCAACACCGACACAGCCTTTATCGTCGCCATCAACCATCATGATCATGGTCATGATGTTGATCATCATCATCATCATCATCATCGTCATCGTCATCGTCACCGTCATCATCATCACGGTCCTGGTCACCATCACCACTGTCATGGTCTTCGTTGTCACGACCAGCGGCCGGTAGGCTTCGGTGAGGACTCGGTGCGCATCGAAGGTGCTGCTCACCTGAGCTCGGGGGTGTGCTTGGCCTGGCCCTGACGTTTACTGGTGGAGCCGGGGTTAGGGTTTAGGGTTTAGGCTTAAACTTTAGGGGCTTAGGGTTTAAGGGTTTTAGGGCTTTGGGGGTTTAGGCTTTAGGTTTTAGGGGTTTAGGGTCTAAGGGTTTAGTTTAGGCTTTAGGGTTTAGGGGAGTCGGGGTCACTGACAACCAAAATGGCGGCGATGCTAAAAAGCGCGGCCCCCGTGCGCTCCGAAATCTTTAGCTGGGCTTCGGTTCCTGGACACCCTGCGGCTCTAGCCTAAACCCTAAACCCGAAACCCTAAACCCTAAATCCGAAACCCTAAACCCTAAACCCTAAACCCAATGTGCAGCCCAGAGGCCAAGCCCTTCTCCGTGAAGGCATAGGGCAGTCCCACTGCATCGAACTTGCCTTTGACTATGGCAGGCTCAGCGGTGTTTGACGCACTTCAAAGGATCTAGGCTGAGATGCATCATCTACCAAACCTTTCATTGTGCGGGCGGATGACCGATGAGTGAGTTCTATCGATGAAGGAGTTCTGTCATGCGGGCCAAAAATTAGACAGCCAACGGAGGGCTTGCTGTGATACTGCATCGCAGGAGGCAATTTGCAACATGATATGACCTTGTTGATGTGACGTCTGCAGCATGTGCGATGCGGCAGCAGACTGCTCTGATGATCAAGCATGGCAGCTCTTCACAGCATTACGACAACAGGCCATAGCTACATTACAGCAAAACATGACTGTTTATGTACAGAGCATGCTCTGCATAACTGTCCCCATCCACCGCATCACTACGGTTGATGATATAAATCCTGCATTGCCCATAATAAGGAATATACCATAATTCCCATAGTTTAGGGTCCTTAAGGTAATTCTACTAGGATTTATATCATCAACAGCTACCATTCCTAATACTGACTACTGAATACTGCTGCTGTTTGGGAGGAAGGCCGGGCCTTTCATCCAGTCGCCCATCTGCTTCACTTCTTCCTGCAGGGTTTAGGGGTTTAGGATGGTTTAGAGTGGTTTAGGGTTTAGGGGTTTAGGGGTTTAGGGTTTAGGGGTTTAGGATGGTTTAGGGTGGTTTAGGGTTTAGGGGTTTAGGGGTTTAGGGAGGGTTTAGGGTTTAGAGCAAGACTCGGGAACATCTCTCTTCGGGTCGGAAGCTCGAACCAATCATAACTGTCGTCGGCGTTTCGGAACTTGAAGATCTTCTCGAGCAGCGTCAGCTCAAGAGCCAGAAGTCGAATTCGGAATGCTAGTTCATGGAATTGTTGCCATGTTGTTGCTACCTCGGCCAGTGCTCAAATTGTCACCTAAAGCTTCTAAGATGTGTGCTCGAAGCCTTGCTCTTGCCGAACTTGTCCGCATAGGCCTGCATCCTTGGACGAGTCGAGCTCGATACTTGTTGGAGACTTGTTGCATGAAAGAAAATCTGGCGCCACCCAACAACCCCAGCATCTGCATCTCGACGACCTGAATGTGATCCCAGAAAGATTCAATCACAACATCCACACACAGGCCTTTCAGTCACCTGCCAAGCAGCTGAGCAGCTGCGCGTATACCGGAGGAGCAGTCGAATTCAGGGTGCAAGGGTCACGGGCTCAGGGATGCTGAGGGTGACGTCTCCGCCGCATCCATCAAACCGCCTGCTCGCATCTAAGCTAGCCGGGACCCCGATGCCTTGAATCCCTCGGCCCATTCCTTAAAAGCAAATGCAGCTGCGAGTCTTGCTGGACGGCTTGTCGGATGCTTGGGGATTCAGCTGATATGGCAGCCAGCGCACTTCAAAGTCGACGTCAGAGAACCTCGCAGAGCGGAGACAGGTCGTTATGAGCCAGAAACAATACGAACGGACAAGAATCGGCGGTTACCCGTGCAGCGAGCTCGTCGTAAGTGGAAGCGTTTGCTTGTCTGCTCTTTATTGTCTTCAGCCCGGATGAACAGGACCTCACATGGACGGCAGCCTCAAGAATAGCCTGGAAAACGCCAAGCAAACACAAGGAAGCTTCCAGTGAGCCCGCTTTCCTTTGGAGAGGCAGCGTTGCTTTCACATGGCTATTACTCTTTGCTAGCATCCTTCTCTCTGATACTGAGTGCTGTCCTACGGTTGATATCATATAAATCCTGCATTACCCATAATAAGGAATATACAACAATTCCCATAGCTTAGGGTCCTTAAGGTAATGCTGAGGACCTAGGATTTCTATCACCGAAACAGTACCACCCTCAGTGGCCCAGGCCCGGTGGCCCGGGCCCAGAGGGCTCTTTCCAGGGCCAAGGCTCTGCTTCATGGCTCCCTCCAGATTGCGCTTCCCGATCCAGCAGAAGGGTCAGACGACGTCGCTGATCACGTCGACCATGACCTGAGGGGGGAGGGGGGGAGGGGGGGAGGGGGGGACGGGGGGGAGGGGTGGGAGGGGGGAGGGGGGGGAGAAGGGGCGAAAGTAGGGCAGGCGGGGGATTTTGGTGCTCCCCTCCCACAAACAGCCCAAAT
>CAJNJA010010306.1:0-14274 GCA_905231915.1 Symbiodinium necroappetens
TGCTGCTTGATGAAGTCTTGATTGCATTTGACCAGGCCCGGGACGTCGAGCTGACCCACCCTGCATCGGATCAACTGCGCAGTAATATGTACGTGCGTATGTATGCAAGCAAGTAGGCTAAGTCAGTAGGTTATGCATGTATGAAGGTATGAAGGTATAAGCTATGTATGTATGTTTGTATGTATGCATGCATGCATGCATGTATGTATGTATGTATGTATATATGTACAGGACGTATGTATATGTATGTCAATATGTGTATATGTATATATGCGCGTATACGCGTGTGTGTATATGTATATGCATGACATGTTTTTGCTCTACAAACACACACGCACATACATATACAATAGAACAGACGTATATGTATATGTGTATATGTATATGTATATACACGCATACGTACATATACATATTTACATGGCGATAGGGAGAAAGACACGCATATATATGTATGTATATCTATGTGCCAATGTATGCGCCTGTGTACGTATGTAAACACATAATTTAATGTGTATATATATATATACATACACACACAGAGGTTTGCTTCTAGCGCGCGAGCGTGTGTGTGTGTGTGTGTGTGTGCGTGTCTGCGTTTATTTAGGTTCGTGATGACATATGGATTTACAGATACATGGGCATATTTACACAGTTGTATATACATCTTTACAACAACTGGGAAAACACGTAGTGTGCAAGCTCGGACTGCCGCCTCTCGACATGCTCATCTGAACAAATTAGCAGTGAATTCCCGAAAGCTGGAGCATGGGTTCCAAATGACCAGTGCTAGTAGGCTTGTTAGGGTTTTGCTCCTCCTGCAGTAACTTCTGTTGATGTTTTCTGTTGCTGGCGGTGGAGCTGGCGACGGCGGTGGTGGTTGTGGTGCTGTCGGGGACTTCTAGTGTTTGCAGCTGCTGTTGCATTTGCTGTTGCGTTTGCTTTTATTGCTTTTCTCGGTGATGCCATTGTCTACCTGTTTCCACCATGCATCTTCATGCCATGTGTGATTCGCTCGGTTCGGGTTGTCGTCTGTGGTTGCCGACAGTGTCGTCCACCAACTGTCTCGTGGATAGTGTTGCAGACAGACAGGCATCTCCCATGGCGATTTTGACCGGTGCTGTGGCGAGCCAATGTCTTCTTCATGATGGCTGCCACTGCTGTTACGGTTGTAGTGAACATACTGAGAACCCTGGTTTTTGCGACGAGGATGGCATCGACGACTGAGGCAACCAAGAGGAGGAATCTTGTGGTGGCTGCTGCTTCTGGTGACGATGCATGCATGATGATCGTGACGACTGTCGTGATACTCGGTGATGATGCTTCCGGCAACCAGGGTGAGGACAAAAACGAAGAACCGACCATAATGCTGCATTCTTGCAGGTGCAGTCTGCTGCTGCAGAATCCGGTGGCAATTCTGTTTTGTGTCTCCCAGCCCTCAGCTAGCCTCTCGAAGACGACGGGGTCCCCCTCGCGATCGACTCCAGTGCAGCCGAAGGCTTTCCAGTAGAAGTCAAACCTTTCGTGCTTCACCTGGAGGCTGCAGGACGACAAGACCGTGTGAAACCCCATTTCCCCTGAGAAAACGTAATTATCCCTGAACCTTGAAGCCCTCAAACTCCATGGACTCGACTCGGGGAAGCGTTGCTTTGTCGTATTGGGGCACCTGTAAGGTTTCCTGAGTGGAAAAGTTTGGAAGTGTAGGAAGGTTCAATTTGCGACCGACCTAGAAAAGTGAGATGCAGAAAAAATTAAGGCGAAGCATCTTGTCGGAAGAAAGCAACAGTTACAGTTACAATGATTTAACAGCGCCGTCTCCCTAGAATAGAAGGCAGCACCTTATTCCACAGCGGGAGCGCATTGGCGGCACCTCAGCCGGAACATTCCGGGTTTGGCAAGACGAACGAGACTTATGGCTGTGTGCTAGAGGAGTCTGAATATGTAGTAAGAAAATCCCCGTAACATGCCCTTACATTCCCTTGATAACTCTGTGCGATGATATACCCTCAAAGCCTATCCCAATCGTTAAGACCCTTGCACTGCTGTCTACACGTGCAGCGGCAACTGGCTGTGGAAGCCGAGTAGGCAAGTGGTTGGCCGGCCTAAGAGGCTCTTTGCTTGTAAACACAAGCAAGGTGAGCAGAGCTGCGTGGAGGTGCATGATCTTCGCGGCGATGCAAACTAAGGAAAGTGCGTTGGCAAGGTGCAACGCGTCATAATCGAATTACTCGCACAGTTCCCGAATTCTAAGCATCGGCTGTGTATTGAATAAGATCTGATCCGTTCTGTAATTCGTGCCCCGAAACCGGAAGCCAGAATCCCATCGCATGGATGCGCGAGGACAAGGTACTGACGTGCAAGCAGATCAACAGTCGTGAAACCAAAAGACATGCTAGTATGATGGACTAGGGTTGGATCTATTGAGTTGCACGTGTGGGGCTGCAGTCTTGCCACATGTTTCCCATAAGCATAGCCATGTGGCCGTTTTATTCCTTCTTACAGGAATCGGACATGTCTCGAGCGCATGCCGTCGCAAATATTCGGCTTAAGTATTTGAAGCAAGTTCGATGGATGCATCCAACGCGAAGAAGGTGAAGACTACATAGACAGAGCACAAACCCCAGAAGCCTCAACCCCAAAACCCAGCTCAAGCAATTTGAGCTCACAGGGGCCGTTCTGCTGCCGCCAAGTCAGAACCGACTGTAGCATTTCCAAGGCCTGCACCAAGAAGAGATGGCGGGAAGTTGTCTTTTGCAAGCCAGAGCCGTTTTGAATTTAGAATATAACTAGAATCGGGAAGTATCAAGGAATCCTATGCTGAATTAAACCTGGGGTTCCTACATCGGATTCAGGGCTCAAAAGGTTCAAAAGGCCAGAGTTTAGGTTTCAGGGTTGAAGCTCCCGCCCAAAAGAGCCTCCTGAACCCGAAAGGCCCTAAACGCTGCCACACCCAAAACCAGAACCCGAAGTGCCAGGATGCCCGCTCCACGTTGCATTGCCGAGCAAGGAGAAACCTGTCATCCCAAGTTCGGATGAGAAAGGTCAGAGGCAGGATTATGACCAGCTACAGGAGCATGCCCAGCGACAACAACAGCAACAACAAAACATGAAAACAATTTGTTGCTGGTGGTTCTAGCAGCAGGAACGAAGGCCAACTAACAAACCAGGCAACAACAGCTCTCGAGCATAGCAGCCTGTACTGACCACCCTAATGCGCGAGGCACATGGGGCCTGTCGCAGAGCCACTGCACACAAACCAAATCCGGATGCTTGAAAAACCTGAAAGACCGAACAGGAACGGCATCTCATGTCCTAGGCCCCTCACTTCTGAATAATTAAATTAATAAACTTCCAACTCCCAAAACCTCAACCCGCCTTAGCAACACTCGCGGATCCTTGGTCTGAACCCAGCCAGACGCAGGCAAGTCCTCGGCAAACAAGAGAGGGTCTTTCAACCCCTCATCTTAATATGAACTGCCTGAACAGGGTGCCAGTCGGATTGAAAATACTGTATCATTGGTTTAACCGGAAAGAAGAACAATAATGGGGACTATAGGTAGCGCATCCGAAGGCAATAGTTCACCTAGCTGGCTCTCTCCCAGTCTCCCAGGCTTGGACGGAAACGGCAACAAATGCAATCTTAGGGCTGCTAAACCCTGACAGCTGACCCGAAGTGTTTACAGATTCCCTCTGCTTTGCCGGGGCATTGATGATCTTATGGCCTTTTCGACGGAAAAGGGCTTGCATCGGCAGACCCCATCAAGCACGGTGGACATTAGGAAGTTGTCCATCGCCAATGGGGCAATGGAAGGTTGGCACATGCAGCGCAAAAAGCGTTGCGGTGGATTACACTGGGTGGACCCAGCGCAGCAATCGTAGCACCAACGCGTTGGCAACATCTCCCATAGTTCTAGCAGTATAGACGGTTGTGGAAAGCCGAAATATGACGGCAGTGGCGGTGGCATTGGCGTTGTCCTTATCGTCACAAGTACTGCAGAAACAAACACCGTCGTCAATCTCAGATCCAGCGCTGTGCACACGATGTAATTTCGCTGTCACGCAGCGAAACTTGCAATAGCGACCGTCTGCAGCCAACACAGGCACTTGCAACAACCTGAAACCTTGCCGGCAGCGTGGACATGAAAAGAGAACCGGATGCCACAGGCCCTTAAGTTGTGACTCGGCGCTTCAGACAGCCGGCGCAGCTGTCGCAGCTTTTGTTCCACATCCTGGACACTTCAAGCCACAGGCAAATGCATGAGCCGTAAACTCAAAACCATGACCACGGACGAGAGAGAGAGAGAGAGAGAAATCGACAAACAGACAGTTCGCGAAACAGCGTATCGAACAGTCCTTGCGCTTCGACTGATCACGAATAGCAACCTGAACCCAGGAGTCATGTGGCAAAAGAAAGTAAAACAGGTCGTGCGGGGGTGGCAGAGAGCATCATGTCTGATCTTAACGTGGTTCAGCTGTCACATGAAAGGATGTAGTTTCACTCTCACGGTTTTCCAAGGCGGTTCTCCTAAGCCCATTGCCCCTATATGCAGCACTTGCAGTCAGACTTGTCTCGTGCATTTAGAATGCCCAGCGAGTCAGGAGGCCTCGACCAAAGCTGGGATGTCCTCATTGATGGGATAGAAGCCAATGTTGTAAATCTCGGACCTGTGACAAACGGAGCCATGACATGTCACTGCTATGACATGTAGGGCTTATTATGGATGGGCCTGGAGGTTAGAGGGCCTGGGTTTAGGGGCGGCCTGGGCATGGGGTCTGAGGACCTTGTCACAGCAAGAAATATCTCTCCGTCCCGCAGACAAGCACTTACTATTATTACCATGCCGACTTTTTCCGGCAACATGAACTGCCAGCACTCTTCTCATCAAAGCTCGAACTGCCTAAGAACCTAAGACAGAAGGATGCCCCGCTTCAGTCATACCGCATACCTAAACCCTAAGCCCTAAACCCGGCCTGGGCGCGCCGAACTTCCTGAGCTCGAGGCTTTGAGGGTCGCATTTCACAGAAGATGCGAACCGGATGTCCGAACTCCGATCTGTCGCGAGCTTCAAAAAACACTGTGAGCCAAGTGTCAGGCACGGGATGCCCAAGGAAGCACTGAATCGTTAAACGGGGGTTCCGTGCGACCAGGTTGCTCTATGACCTCCCTGTCGTGGTGCGTAGCCTCCTCGACAAGATCCTGACGGCTCTTGGCACTGTGATGGCTCTACAGCAGGCGAATCGTATCCAACTCTTTGTTGTGGATGCTACGAGTAATTGCATACTATGACATCCTGTGGGAGGAATTCGGTGATGGACTTGTGCAGGGCTGGCCAAGCGGAGAAATAAATAGCCTGTTCAATAGATATTCATCGATTGCTTGCTTCTTGCTGTTGGTCTTGTGATTGTGACTCTTTTGGTTCCACCACGGTGACATCGAGCTTCACGAAAGCCAAAAATGAGATCTTGGTCTATAGTTCGTCGGGGAGGACTGCATCCAGCTTCAAGCTGTGCACAATGAACGGGCACAGTATATACACTCTCTAGCAGCCATGACGACCCCCCCACACCGGGATACCGGATCCCAGTTCCGGGCTGTCATGAGCGCGAGGCACTGTAGCACCGTAGTGTCAGGTCTTCACCCTGCGGAGCCTAACCCGAAAGCTTTTTATCTTCAATGCCAGAAGCCTGAACCGGGTTTAGGGTTTCGGGTCGGGTCCTATAAGGCTCACCACGACCTTTGGTATACAGGTCCTCTAGGTACACTTGCGAGAAGGAAGGGAGCTGGGATCACGAAAAGGACTCCTTATAGGCGAAGATACACGAATGTAAACTATAAACCTATCTAAACTAATACGAACTCTTCTAAACTCACAGTCACTACATATAAACTACTATAAACTACTATAAGCTACATATAAGCTACAAATAAACTACTATATACTAATATAGACTACATACACACTACAAACAAACTACTCTAAACTAGTATAAACTACTATAAAACCCTAACTCTAAACCTCGGCCCTCAGCCGAAAAGTCTCTGGCCTTGGCTGACTGCCTACCGGCCCAGCACCAGGTGAAGGGATCCAAGTCCTTAGCCCCAAAGGCTTCGGAAAGCTTAAAGGGGTGAGGGTTTAGGGTTCAGGGTTTAGGGTTCAGGGTTAGGGTTCAGGGTTTAGGGTATTGTAGTTGGGATCCTATAGGGTAACTTAACCAGCTTAACCCCAAAAAGGAACTGCAATGAAGACAATGGGTAGCTCTGATCTTTGGGCTTTAGTGAAGCTCCGCCATAGGCGGCTTTCCTCACATGAGAACTTCAGCTACTTCAAGACAACACCAAAGGTCGACGCAAGACATTCAAAAGACATGAAGTGGCCTGTGGGATGAAGAGCCCGAGCCGTACCTTCCTTGCCGAGAAGGGGCACAGAAGCCAATGGTGTCATTCGATTCATCCTCCCATCCAGGCTGGCTTTGGCAACAACGACAGGAATCAGCACGCAGAACCCGATGAAATACCAAGATGCAGCTCTGAAGTTCTGCTCTTTTCCGGAAGCCAAAACTTAGGTGTTTCTTTTCACCAGGCCATCCCCCCTAGCTTAGGCCCACATAAGCATTGCGATCAAAACCGGGGCATCGTTGAAAAGCACTCGACAACAACGGTCGACAGCTGTCGTAGCTTGTAGGCATCATCAGAACATGATGTCACGAATCGATGGTTCAGACTCGCCGTGCCCCGGCAAGCTTCCTGGTAGCTGCTGGAGGTCGGGGAGCTAGGGCTCCGCGGCGAGGGGCCTCGTGCAATCAGCCAGGCATACATGGGGCAACAGGATGCCTCAAGGCCGTTAGTTTAGTTGTGTGCAAGGGCTGCAGTGCATCCCAGAATGCAATTGAGGTCTGATTGAAGGCAGGTTGCCTCATCATCATGTAATGAAGAGGTGAAGGGAAGGGGTGTATTTCTGCATGCACAAGATTCCGATACTTCCTATACATGACTGTGTCAGTGCTAGAGACGGCCATGGAGCTTTGGCCATCTCGGCCCACCCACACACAAACAACTTCCTGAGTTATGCAAGAATATCTAGGTAGTCGAAACCAGCGATACTACTAATGTCTAGCTTTCTCTGCATGGCGACTGCGCACTTCGCGAATTCAGGGATTGGAGGTCAGCACGCTGCCCAACTTGTAGATGGGGTACAACCCATCATACGGAAGGCAGCAGTTCTCAAGATAGTCCGTCGAATACGTATAGGGCCCAGAACAAGTAGAACAAAGTCACTGGGTTAGGTTGTAATTATTGTAATTGTATTATTATAGTGATAATAGAAGCTCTCAGGAGTGATATATAGGTACTCCTACCTCACGCTTAGATTCACATCGTCGGTCCGGATACCTGGGCTCGTCGATGTATCGGAGGGTGGAGGACGACACTTCACAGTGGCTGTGCGCTTCCTCTCAGGGTTGCGAAGTTCAGAGAGCGGGCAGGGTGTCTTTGAAGAGATTTTGGGCTTGAGGCTGCGACTGGAGGCCTCCATGAAGCCTCAAAACTCCAAGCATTGCACCCACCCCAAAACCAGGAAACACACTCCAAATTACAACAGCCCCCCAACCTTGAACGCATCATATTAAAGTGTCTGCCGGCTTCGTTCTGTTTGCCGGGGCTGGAAGTTGAAGGTGTGAGGGCTTGGGGCTTACGGCCTGGGGTGGTTGGTGCGTTATTTAAGCTGAGGGCTCCGGGTTCATGTTGAGGAACACCGAGCCGTGGCTCTGCTGCGCAACACTCACCCCTTGGCTAGCGTAACGGCAAAAAGACGACATCTTGCCCCAAAATGCCCCAAAGTTCTTCTGCGTGTCCAAACTTCTGTGCAGTCCACCTCCGCTGGCAGGCGTTCCATTGCGTCGCGAGCTCCGTAAGCCACAGCACCGCCACCAGAAGCAGTAGGGGGTAGAACGCCTGGTCTAGCCATGCCTCGGCTATGACAATGCTACAGCGAAGAGGACCATGCAGCAATCAACACTCCCAAAATTGCTCTGTGGTCTCCTCGACATGCTCCCATATGAGCATCAGAATCCAAGCTTCAAATCAAACCCACCGAACTCCAAAGCAAACTAAGTTGGATCAGTTTGCCGAAGGCAGCGCCATGGCTGCGCCCTCTGGATAAGCGAAAACTGCTTAAGGTTTAGTCTAGAGAAAAGATATATTATACCTGGGATATGTGGTTTGTACATGTATACATACGCACATATATATATATACACACACACATAGTTTTACATATATTATTTAATATGTGTATGTGTGTATGTATATATATATATGCACATACACATAGGCACAAACAAGTAGGCTATACGTAGTGCGCAGTTGCTGTCCCTGTTAGCCCTATCAGTACTTAGGACTGCAATTCAACAAACCATGCGGCGCCAGAGTGGTAGTGATATTCTCTATGGTTGCATTCCTTGGTCTCATCCCAAATGCCTGCGAAAAGAAGCGCCTAGGAACATGAGCCGCTGCGCGCTTGTTCGTGAAACCTGCCCCTCAAACTGCCATTGCCTTCAGCATTATAGTAAAGAGAGCAGCCTTTAGCCTTTCCTCGCCGTCCTCGCCTCAACCATAAGAACTTGCCATGCTGTGCTCGTCAGAGCTGTCAGGTAGGCTTGCATCATGGACTTCCTGTGACACACAGAGGCATCACAGAGCCACCACAACATCAAAACACAATCTTACAGTGTGCTGGTAATTTAGAAAAATTATTTGAGTCAGTTTGGCAAGCAATCTTGCAATCTTGGTCTCGCCGACTGACCTTTTACACCAAGATGGCAAGGGGGGAGCAAGATTGCCAAGCAATCATGCAATCTTGGTCTCCAAAAGGTAAACTAGTCGGCGAGCTAGTGGGGGAAGTGGGTCAAGATCACCAAGATTCCTTGGCAGTCTTGCTCCCCCCATGACCAAGATTGCCAAGATGGTTCCGTCAAAGAATTGTTCTAAATTCCCGGCACAATGAAATACGAGACAGCAGAAAGAAGGCACGAGTTTCCAGCTGTACATGGCTACTGCAGCCGGGCTTGGTCATGCCGCTCAAAGAAAGCTGAACTTGCAAAACGAAACAGGAGGCCAATTATTATTATTAATATTCTCATTAAGATTATTATTATATACAATAATATAATATACTATTATATAATATATAACCGGACCGGCCCTATCCTTGTGTCTGCAGATGGGGTCTGAGGGTCCATGGCTGGGAAAGCAGTTGAAAGTAACTCCAAATTCTCCGCAAGCTGGGCAGTGGGCCACCTCGTTTTGCGAAGCATTCACCTGCCAGGTCAAAAAAATAGCAGAACATGGCACTTTCCGAAAATTCGGGTACCTTATTTTGGGGTCCTTATAATAAGGATCCTACTATGTAGGGTACTATATTAGGGTCCCCTAGTTTCGGAAGCCCCCACATTAGAGAGATCCTAGCGGAACAAGAAACAGCGACAGAAACCGCTAGGTACATCGGAGCCGTCGGAGCCCTCACTCAGGGCTCCAGCACCCTCCAAGCACTCACTCCCTGGACTATCTTGCAACTGCATCCCTGCACACTGCAAGAAGGCTCATTCGCTAGATGGGAAGTGTGACAGCAGCTCTCTTGTTTTCTCTACAAAAATGTATTTGAATGTTGGAGTTTTCCACATCTGGAGCAGGACTCGTCAAGTTCCCTGTGCATGCATCTCAGACTCAACCTTTCGCCTTCTCTCTCTTTCTCTCCTTCTGTCTCTCTCCGCTTTCTCAAAGCCTGTCCTAGAATCGCCTCACCAGCACAGCTCCTGTTTACGTAGTTACTTCCAAGTCAGAGCAACAGGCCGCTGGCAGCTGGAGCCTGCTTCGATGTCGCGCTCAGCAGCTTGTCGTACCGGTGCTTTGTCATGCATGAAGAGGACTCACAACTCCTGGCTCATGATCCATGGCAGAAAACGAGAAGCCAAGACCAGTCCATCAGGGCTGAGTAAAGAGCACCCAAGCGAAACTGAGACCGCAGATTGGATTCAAGTCAAGTTCTTGCGTGTCTGATGCCAAGCCTCACGAATGATTCAAGTCCAAGCTCAAAGGGGCTCCTGGCCGGGAGGATGACATTCCCGCTGCTGGTGTCAAACACCACTAGGAACTCCTTCCACAGGGTCAGGGAAATGGAGAGATGCAATGCCTCTCCGGCTTACTTGCAGGGCTCTCAATACAGACACCTCTGCAAAAACTACCGATGCATCATCCTGACGAACTCGCGGTCTCACAAAACCCGGCATAGCCTGTGGGGGAACACCGACGTAGATTTTGCCATAGATCGAGGTTGGCGGAGGGGTCCTGCAAAGGTCCGATTGAGCAAACCCTGACTGGGATCGGAAGCCCTACTTTTAAGGACTGGCAATCTGGTGATGCTCTTCCTAATTGCTGGGGCGAGTCCGGTACAGCAGCATTCCTGAACCCTCAAAGCTAAGCTGTTGCTTGAGTCTGAGCTGCTGAACCCACTCATGCCGGGATCCACGTCTGCTGGCAAAAGCCACAGACCCAAGACATATTGACTTGATGAAACCTGAGGCTACACCCTCCCATGTCTTTGCACCAGAGCCCAGCCTAGGGTGAGCAAAGACGTCTGCCGGCGAATTGGCAGCCTCTCTGCATGCGGCTTCGGAACATTGATCCGAGAAGTAGGTCACGCCAGCACCAAGAACAGTAGGTATTAGTAATAGCATGTGATAGAATGAGGATGAAAATGATGCCAATGATGATGGTTATTAATGCAGTGGTGATGTTGACGGTGGCCCAGTGAGTAGTTGAGCGAGTCCATGATGAGAACGATGGTGGTTCGACTATGACGCTGATTGTATTGATAATGTGACTAATGTGACGGTGGCCATGTGGACGTTATCAGCAACCCCCCCCCCCCTCCAGGCACCACCCCACCCACCCTGAGACCTGAGGACCCTAATAACACAGAAAAAGGAAGACAGAAATCCATGCGCTAGCACAAACATGAACCTGGCACCGGAATGAATGGCCCGTAGGCTACCAAATTCCTCCCGGAAATACCTCAACTTGAAACTTCCATCCCAAGTCTGACAAGCCTCTGTGGTGCAGCTTTCCTCAAACACTCTTACAGGCTTGCATTACCAAATGCTGCTGGCCTTGGCTGTAAGCCGTGATGTTGACCTCCGGGGTGGAGGGTTGGATTCACTCGTCTTGCGTACTTTTGGAAGATTTCGGGTTTCGGGCGTTGTCTACTGGGTAGACCTGGCCAGCGTTCAATAGGAATCGGAGATCCAATCGGCAACTATGGGTCCCACATATTCTATCGCATGGCGGCCGCACAATACTGCGATTCCCTTTCCGACATCTTGTTTCCACAGTAGCTTAAAGCAGCTCACCGGTAGCAATGGTCCTAAGACGAACCAGCATGTTTACGAGTCTTCACATAGCCATCCCGACTTTCGAAGTTCTGTCTAACCGCCTCCTATAAAACCGCCAACTCCAAACACATCAAGCGCGAAAGAAAAGCCCCTCACAACCCTCACAACCCCAAAACAAAAATCCCACAACCATGAGACAAAGCAAAAACCCCAAACCCACAGTCTATGCACCGACCGAACCCCAAGCAAGCTAAATGCCCTCTAAACTCTCCCACCGAAGCCTGCTGGCGTGACTGCGCTTTCTCAATGCACCCGCAGCCTCGCTTGCGGAATCTCACATAGTGCAGCCCTTGCCGAGTTTGCCCTGTATCTGAGCTTATGTACTTCTTGACGCGGAGACATAAGTGAAGCTGGTGATGATGGTGATGGTGATGTTGGTGATGATGGTATAACAGAACAGATGCTAATTCAGCCCATGTTGGTTTCATCATGACTCGCAACGCGGGTGTCACGGAGAGCTCAACTCACGGTTCTTGACTTGAACACCTCGTGCTCGTGCCCTACACATGTGACGACCTCCCAAACAGTGAGGATTGACACTCCCGATACCAACTCGTGTAACGGGAAACGAAAACTCGTGCGAAGGGCTATCTTCTTGCTATGGGCACCATCACCACAGCATTACAGGAAGCACAGCTGCCGGAACCATTCTGAGACGCTACTTTTTTCGTCATCGCGGTAATCATGACTGCCACCAAACAGGACTAACATGACCGGTGATGCTGCTAACGAAGCTGCTGCTTATGATTTCCCACTGACTCTGTGTATTGGCGGTGCTGTTGTGATTCTGGCTGCCACAATTAGAGTTATTCCTGTCTGCTTGCGCTGCAACAACTCGTGTGACACAGTCGTTCTTGCTACCTTGCTGAACCGCGCCTAAGGCATGTGTGACACTATGCTCAGCAGGAGAAGCGCGACCTTCTTGACAATCAGGGTTGCTTTCTTTACTCGCACGGATCGCGCGGAATTCAAGGGAGCCTGGCCAAGTCTCACGCATGTTCAAAAAGTTGGATTGAATTAGAATAGCGACATTGGGATGTTGTGTCAGAGCATTCCGGAAACAAAAGACTTCCCCCAGGAGCGCTCGAGAAATCATTCGAACGAGTCGGCGGGGCAAGGGCATGCTGTAGATCGAAAGCAACTTCCTCCGGTCATGGTTCTTATGACTCTTCGCCTCAACCACAACTGCATATCCTCCTCTTCAATGATGCAAACACTGCAACCCTCATCTGACACAGGAGAACATCAGTAGATGAGTTGTCTTACTCCCCGGCAAACGGTCGTCTGGTCACCCCAGCCGCTTGCAAAGGCAAGTCCAGAACGGGGCATGAGCGAAGGCACCCAGAATGGTACTGCCAAGTGCGAAGATTGAAGAAGTAGGAGGTGCGGAAGCGGTGATGTCGAAACGAATTCCTCTTGTGTACTCTTAACGACGCGTGGCGCCTCGCTCTTCAAAGACCCCAAAGGGCCAACCACACTGGCTACAGCCAGACTGTGCCCGAAACTGATGAAAGCCTGAATTGTACTGGCCTGAAGTTGCATGGCCTTGGAAGGATCGAACGAAACAGACCGGAGTTTAAACATCGTGTAGGCAACTTACCTGCGAGACACATCTGATGTTCATGCAAGACTAAGATATGTGTATGCCACTGCGGAATTACGACGGAACGCTCCAAAAGCCGTGCGCTCGAATGTCCAGAGGTCCAGAAAGGAGAAGACTGCAGCATCCGACGAAGACCGAAACTTTCGGAAGGCTTGATGCCCTCCGGCACCCGGTTCTTACGATTCTTCGTTGTACTGCCATTTTTTGGTGTGAGTTGAACTGCAGTAGCAGGTATCCATGACTCCCGATCCTCCGGGGCAATGTCTTTCAGATGCCTCGGTCTTCCTGGTGCTGTGATGTTCCGTGACCGTATAAACACGAGAGAGAGTTGCTGCAGCATGTCCTGAGGACAACAGTCAATCTCTCACTGAAGAATCGTCGGCTCTTGCCGCGCTTCCCTGTAACGCTTCTTCAGACTACTGACACATCCACGTGACATGTTTTGTAGCAGCCGGGCGACGACGAGGGGTTCAAAAAACCTTGTGTAGGTTTGAGCCTGCATGGCAACGAGAAATCCCCAACCAAACTCACCAATCCAAACGATCTGTGGCAGCCAACATACATGAAGCTTACAGGTAGGTGTTTTCAGTCTATTTCAAACCCCCTGTCACGCCTATCAGCTGCTGGTGCCGGGATCACTTCGGAACCTGGTCTCAGCCTTTCGGAAGCGCTTGGCCTCTCACGACAATCTGTGGACATGGAATATAGTTATATGACATAGTAAAATATACTATACTATGGAATAGTAGAGCAGAGCATAGTACAGTATATCATATTATAATCTGTGGACTCTGCGCGATCAGACCGACCAACGAGCGAAGCAATGCTTCAAATTCCAAACACAAAAGACGCACGCGGCATCCCGAGATCAGCAATCACACTCCTGCTATTGCTACTACGAACCCAACGACAAACACCCGAAAAGAAGTAGACAAACAAGCAGCAGCAGGAGGAGGAGGAGTAGTAGTAGTAGTAGTAGTCGTAGTCGTCGTCGTCGTCGACGTCGTCGTCATGGTCGTAGTAGAATTGGTGGTAGTAGTAGTAGTAGTAGTAGTAGGAGGAGGAGGAGGAGTAGTAGCAGAAGTAGCCGAAGTAGCAGAAGTAGTAGTACTAGTAGTAGTAGTAGTAGTAGCAGTAGTAGTAGTAGTAGTAGTATTAGCAGCAGCAGTAGCAGTAGCAGTAGCAGTAGCAGTAGCAGTAGCAGTAGCAGTAGCAGTAGCAGTAGC
>CAJNJA010010307.1:2491-14274 GCA_905231915.1 Symbiodinium necroappetens
CCCACCCCGCCCCTGTGGTTTCGTTGTTGTGGTGGGCTCTGCACCCCCCCTTACCTGAGGCTTTGGTGCTTTGGTTGGCCTGAATTGGAATACTCAACACGTGATCTGTTTTCACGATTAGTGACTCAACTACTGTTACATGGAACTTTTAAGGGCACTTGTTCCGACCTTCTGCACCACCATTCATGTCTACGGTTGGATCTACTATGTTCGTGCGACTCGCATCCACCGTTCTTGAAGTTCTTATGTGTTACTCCTTATCTTCCTCCTTACTGTGGCACCGGTGGTACTGCTCATGATGTTATGCTGCTCTAGACGGCGACGCGAGTCGACAATCAGATCATCTTTGACATCATGCTCAACATTATCGTTGGGGGGGGAGGTGTGGTACCGCCAATATGCAGGGGCGGGCAACCCCAAAGCCGCATCAGCAGCATGCCATGGGGGGGGATACCATGGGGGTGGGTGGGAGCCCGGGACCCGAGAGCATATATAATTAGTAGCCGTGGCAGTCCGCCGGGCTCCAGTTACGGAAGTAAGGGGTTACTGGATTGTATCATTTTCTATAGTTAGCAAATGCTAGTAACCTATGATTTATGACTGCAGCTTTAGGGAGTGGTGGTCGCAGACGTAGCAACAGGAGAAGGAGAAGAAGTAGCAGGAGAAGGAGCAGGAGCAGGAGGAGGAGGAGCAGTGGCAGCAGGAGCAGCAGTGGCAGCAATTAGCTTCAGTAGCACTAGCAGCAGTGGCAGTAGGCACGGCGCTCTGAATCTCACACTACGATGTTGATGTTGTCACTGCGGCTGTGGTGATGGAAGTGGTAGCTGTGCCTATGTGAGAGAGCTGGTGGCAATGAGCGGAAGAGAGCCAATGTCATCATTACCAGGATCACACCTGCCAATGTGTTCGTTTCCCATACTGGCAAGAATCAACCTGAGAGCAGCAGCGGCAGTACGTCATGTACAAAGGCTGATGGGGTAGATGTGGCAGACCGTGATGGACTTAACTTAAAGGGGTTAGAAGTACCGAAACCACCTCGGTGCCGAGGCCTCGACGAACCTTCGGGCGAGCAACTACGACATCAAGCATACAGAGAGGTCCACCGCTCCTCGACACGGCGAGCATCCTCTTATTTTAAGGGTTTAGCCTTTAGGGTTGGGGTTTAGCAATCATTGGTCTGGATTAATGATTAAGGCTTCTGCTTATGGGATCTAGGACTTTGGGGTTTAGGTCTTGGGGGGTTAAGGTTCGAAGGGTTGGGACCCTTTATGTGCTCGGGTTTGCAGCTTCGCGTCTCAAAGGGGGCACGCACAGCTCTAAACCCTAAGCTGCAAACCCTAAACCCCTAAACCCTAAAACCCTACACCCCTAAACCCTACACCCCTAAACCCTAAACCCTAAACTCCAACCCTTAGTCTACCCTAATCCGTAGACCCCAACCCTGAGCAGAAACTCACTGATTCGGAACGCTCCAGGAATTTTTGTGGGCTGGCAACGCAGGCAGACACACAGAGAAACACAGAAACATATCCTGACACATGTTTGTTGAACGTTTTTTTGTAATGTAGACTATATATTGCATAATATATATATATATAGTGCATAAGATTGCACCAGGAAGGTTTGCCACAGACTTAGAGTCTCCTGTAGCGGGCCGCTGAAGTGAGACACTCCGGCATGAGGAGCCACCGGGGCAAAGAACAATGTGTATGGTTTAGGGTTTAGGGTTTATAGGGTTTAGGGTTTAGGGTTGGATTGGTGTCTGGAGGTCGGCATGAGTTCTGGAATTGTCTTTTGCAGGGTTGAGAGCGAGCAGCCACCATCATTTTCATACAGACATAAGATAAAGGTGTTGGTATAGTCTGGTTTAGGATCTTACCATGACCTGCAATGCTATAACTACAGTATTGTTCCTACTGATTCAGTGATCGGAATTTAGATGAAACCTTCACCACTAACAGTGGCCGCAGACCTTCTTTGTACATATTTATGTTTATGTATATGCGTACTTTACCATGGTTACTGTGTGTGCGCCCAAGCCCAGAAATCATCGGCAGAATCATCGGCACAATGATGCTGATATGTGTAGTACTGGTCATGCCAATGCTGGTGACTAGTGCTTGGGTGGGGTTCGCTTCGAAGAGTTCTGGACCGTCCTATGAACAGGGTTAAGGATTCACGGCCGTCTACGCTTGAGGCCCAAAATGAGGTTCAAGGTTGTATCAGACCAACCCCTGCAACCCTAAACCCCTGAACCCTGAGCCCTAAACCCACAGCCCTAAACCCTAAACTGGTGCCTTGCACACAAGGTCTACTGACGGGAGGGCTTCTGCGAGGTGAAAGTGCCTCTGTGCCAATGCGGATCATGCGCGCTCGGCATGATCCTGTGCCAGTCTTCGGCACCCTAAACCTTAAACCCTAAACCCTAAACCCGGTGGAGATCTTCACGCCGAAGATCCAGTTAGTCGCAGGGGCGACCTCGCGAGTAGCACAGCAACTGCCGCTCGACACAGTCTGACTGCCCTTCACCCTAAGGGTCCATGTACATAAAAAGTATATACTTTGGCCTTAAAGTAGTCCCTATTTGGGTACCTTGGGTCCAAAGTATCTGCAGTTTGGGCACATGGACCCCTAGGGTCAAAACAAGATGTGCGATCCACGGGCACCTCTCGTCCACAACAACAACCCTAAACCTGCTGTGCAGGGCTCAGAAGTTCTGTAGTATTGATGTTGCAGCCACCGTTGAGCTTTAAACTCCCGGCGCAAACCGGTAATCTCAAGCTTAAGTAGGGCTTATGTGTTCGTCATACATCGGGATCTCTGAAAAGGTAGGTTTCTTAGGGTCCAGGTAGGGTTTTGGGTTCAACCTCTGTCTCAAAGCTCCATGCACCAGTGCAGCCCGTGTTCCTCGCCACGTGGCTTTATACCTTGGCCAGGGACGGTTTAGGATTTAGGGATTTATTTGTGTTTAGTGTTGTTTGGTTTTTGAAGTTTAGTAACTGGGAGTGTTTTCGTGCTGATGCTTTGCCGAGGTCAAGGTGACGGCCGGACGAATCATCCCTGCTTTGGCTATGTCCTCGGCAGACAGGTTTTGGGTTCAGGGTGTAGGGTTTAGAGAGCTGCCTTTGATTGTTAAGATGCTTGTGCCTGTCAGCTGCGAGCTTTGCTTTAGAAGTTTGGCAATTGAGTCAGCGATCGCAGGCCTGGGTCGAGAAACCTGAAGCTTGAACCGCCCTCATCCAATCCCAAGCACGCAGCTCGCAGTCCTAACTGCAGAGGCGACGACGACTGCCATGATCTGCGGGCTGGTTGATATGGAGTTCCTCAAGATTGTTCTCGGGACCGGCGACAGAACTTCGGGCGACGTTTTCGGAGTCCCAGAGTCTGCACTTCAGCTCCGAATCACTACATTACCTTAAATGATTAAATCCAGCACCCACAGCTCTGCACACATTGCCTTGTAGCGTGGGGCTATAGTTCTGAGGCTGTGGTTTCCAAGTTGTTTAGTGGTACCTGGTTCCACAAACCCAGCATAAGGCACACAAAAGCCAGAAAGCAACATACAACTGACCCTTCGTCGCGAGGATGCACCGGGAGGAAGGAGCTTTAGACAAGTTCTACAATGCGAACGTGAACCTGGCGACGGGCCTCCAGGCAGTGGATTTTGTGTTCACTCGAGGAGTCGAGGAGTTTAGGAAGGTTCTGTTCTTTCTCTTTTCTTTTGGGCGGGGGAGGGGGGTGGTTTTGCGGCTTATCGGGGTTCAATGATTTCAGGCAGTTCGGTGCTACGGATGCTAGGGCCAGGGGAAAGGGAAGTGCTTCTGCAGTACAGTATACGCGTGAAGCGCTCATGAGCCCCCTCTTGGGTAGACAACCTCTAGCACCTCGGTCGCCCCTCCTTTCACCTTGTAGATTGTAGACTTATAGAATCCTTACAGGAACCCGTAAAGGAACCCCTAAATCGTCGTTGGGTCTTTAACCAGGTCTGCCAGTTTGCCCTTTTTCCTTTTTGAGGTCTTGGGTTGCTTACAAAGGTACCCAACAATTACCAAAAAGCGCCCCCCGTTTTAATCCTAGGTTACTAAGCATCCTAGACCCTAAACCGTAAACCGACTCTAAACCCTAAACCGCGAAACTCTATCCTCTAACCCCAACTCCTAAACAGGCCCCTTGAAAGCCCTAAACCCCACTCTTAACCCCAAACCCTAACCTCAAACCCCAAACACTAAACTCTTAAGCCCTTAAGGCCTAAACCCCTAAACCCTAAACCACAAACCCTAAGGTCTAACCCTATAAACCCCAAACCAGAATGATTTCCCCCAACCCTTAGCATCAACATAGCCCAAAAGCCTTATACAATAGGGTCTTTGGGCCCAAAAGCCCTAAAATATGAGTCCTTTGAGGGTAAGGGCAAAAGCGCAGGCGATGAACGTCTTCCGACCGGAGCCCGGCTCCCTGTCAGATCGATGCTTTCTGCACGCCGAAATCCGGAACACCGCGAATCCTTCGGGTTCCTAAGGGTTCAGGGTTTTGGGGGATAGGGTTTAGGGTTTAGGGTCTATAGGGTTTAGGGTTTAGGGTCTGGGGTTTAGGGGGATCGGGTTTAGGGTCTAGGGTTTAGGGTTTAGGGTTCCTAAAATTGACGTATCACATACTACAGCGATCCCCAGAAAGTTGAAACCTGGATTTCGGAGGAGTTGGTGCTAGGATCTCTTATACCCCAAAGGCTCCATATAGACTACCATTGCAGAATTGAGCCTTAAAGACCATCCTTATTCAGGTTTTAGGGACCTACTTCCACAATGGTATTGTGTATGAAGCCTCTAGGTACTTGACCTCAAGGCCATGAGGGGGAGAATGTTCCAACATTTCTGGCTTCTACTCTGGGTTTCCCAGTAGGCCCCTTTGCCTTTTTGAAGTCATAGGGTTTAGGGTTTAGGGTTTTGAAGCCTTAGGTTTCTCATGAAGGCGCGCAATACCAAACAGGGAGCCCCTTCTTGGGGGATTCTCGGAGAGCATACCCCAAAAGCCTGTTCAATTCATTAAGGGCCCCCGTATTGTTAAACAATTGTAGACGGAATCCGCGACAGCGCCTGTGTTCATGGGATCTGGCAGTGGCCCAATACGGTCCCACCCAACACCCTATCAGTAATTTTTGGCGCTTGTATTGGGGCCTTGTCGGTGAGTGTACATCTAGGGTGTGCTCTGGTGTCAGGGTAGTATCAGTATAAGTGCAGGGTCGTATTCGGGGAGTAGGGCAGTAGATGATTTCCAGGTCTTTGGATGCTTTTGGTGCAATTAACGGAATGTTCTCTTCTATTTATCGCACACATGGCTGGCCTATGTTTCATCAGGCCTCTCATATTGTGCTGATGAGGTGTGCAAAGGGTGCAAGCTTGGAGTCTCCAGCCAAGCACTTGAATCAATAGTATTTGTTCTTGTGCTTACATCTCTAGTACGGCTACATAATCCCATAATTGGGGAATATACCGTAGATTCAGCCTTAGATCATACAGAAGTCGCCCATGATCGAAGATAATTGGTCTTCTTTCCTATGGTATTGGTCCCTCTTGGCGAAGCATGGGCAATGTCTTAACTCAGCCCCATACCCTGAACCCTGAACCACAAGCTGTATCTTTATCGCTTTGCCCATGCTAAGCTTCCTACGACCCCGAAAACGGAAACCTTTAGACCCCAAACCGGTCGTTGAGAGTGCCCGCCCCTGGTAGCAAGGCCAGCCATCGTTCGAAAGACGGAGCTGCCAGCACTGGACACAGTCTTCTCATACGGGGGCCGTGCTCATCAGAATCGGGTATTGGGGTATACTATAAACCCTAAACCCATACTACAATATTTTTTTGGCATTTTGCAAACATAAGAAGGCACTCATAGGAATCTAACTCTTCAGTCCTAAACCCCTAAACCCTAAAGCTTAACTTTAGCAACTACTGGGCCCGTCTGCCACGACTCACCACTCCTTCTGGAGTTCAGGGCTTCGGGTTGCAGGGTTTAGGGTTTTGGGTTCAGGGTTCAGGGTCTTGCTGCGGCAAGAAGCAGCACATCCTAATAGTCTATCTGCTTCATCAAGTTCTTACCTCTGGCCCAAAACGCTGAACCCTAAACCCTAACCCCGCACGGGTTCGTGTACAGCATACATGTTGCTTAGGGCTTAGACGGGGTTCCTGTAAACTCAAGGTACTGTGTGGCCCAAGTGTAGAGGTAAGCTAGTTGAGTGCCTAAACCCTAGCTCCACCCATAGGCTCCATAGTAGCTCCTTTTTGCGATTACCTAATGGGATCCCAAAAATAAAACACAAAAAGAAACTACCATGGAGCCTACTTGGAAGTTCATGGGTAGTTATAAGTAGGGTTATAAGTCCCCTAATATGGATAGTTACCGTACTTATAACTACCCATGAACCTCCAAGTAGGATCCCTTATACTTTACCTCAAGGCCATAGTAGTTCCTTTTTGGGATGACCTAAGTCTAACGGAATCCCCAAAATCAATCACAAAAAGGAACTACTATGGAGCCTATGAGTAAGCTTTAATTAAGGTTCCTAAACCCCACTCCCTAAGCCCTGGAAGCTGAACCCTAAACCCCCAAAAGACTGGAAGGTTTCTATTCAAGGTTTAGGGTTTAGGGTTTATTTAGGGTTTAGGGTTCAAGGTTTAGGGTTTAGGGTTTAGCGTTTGGGTCAAGAGGTTTGGGGCTTGGGACAGATTCCGGGAACTGAACCAGAACCTGAAACCTATTGGTCCCATAAGCCTTGACACCTGAAGCAAAAATCTCTAGCCTGACCTCACAAACTCCCTGCAGTCGGGCAGGCAACCCTCATGTAAATCTTTTTCTACTATGGTGCCCTATACACCCTAAGCCCTGATCTAGCACTTCGAAATACTTCGAAAAGTTGAAAACAGCCAACTTTATTATTAACCTTCGGACATTAGTTACCCGGGAAAGTTGAAAGAAGCCCTGAACACCACAAACTGCGAAGTCCTCCTAAACCCCTCTGCGCGGGCGGTCTCAGGGATCAGTTGCCGAGTTCACCTCATGGGACAAGGCAGTTTTTAGGGCTTTGAGGGTTTAGGGTTCAGGGTTTAAGGCTCAGCGTTCGGGATCTTAGGGTGTTGGAGTTTAAGTTCTCCTAGAGCCTAAGTGTTTGCGGTTTAGGGTTGGGAGTTTAGGGTTTAGGGTTCTTGGTCGTTTGCGGCATGTCAGGGAGACTTCTGAGTGTGCAGCGTGCTTTGTAGGACCCTAAGCCCTAAACCCTTTCGTACTTCAGGGCTCGAAACACTTGAGGGTTGAGAGATTTCTTGCTGCCACGCTTGACCGCGGTTTAGGGTTTAGGGTTTTAGGGTTCAGGGGTGTAGGGTTTAGGGTTGCTTTTTGGTGGGTTGTTGGCACCGTGAGTCCTTGAGTTTCCTCGAGACAACCGTTGCATCATGTAAGCGTCTTAGGGTATAGTCGGTCTGAACACTACTTCGGCCATGTCCCAAATATCCCCCTTGTTACCCTTCGTATTCTTGTTTGCTGTAGGATTCCCTCCTCAGATGCTACTCTCGCAAAATCTCGAAAGCCCTAAGCCATAAAGCCCTACAGCATTCATGTATCCCCAAACCGGAGCCTTCGCCACGACTCCCGACTTTCGAAACCGGATCAAAGACATCTAAGCTGTAACCCCGAGGATCCAACATGTGAAACGGGCTGCTCGTATTATGGGTGTAGGATTTGGGGGTACGTAGCCGCTACCGTCCATGTGCCCAGAAAAGACTACAAAAATATCCGTCCATCTATCCATGCATCCATCCATCCATGCGTCCATCTATGCAACTATGAATGCATCTGTTGTACACGTTGCGGTCAGGAGATAGACTACTCAGAAAGCCCAATACCCCTTCATTGACGAATTCAGCCGAAGCGATACCCCTGAACGAAGAAGCCTAGGCACTGGACCCTGAACGAAGCCTGCTATACATGAGGGTAACTTTCGTCGCCAAGCCGCTTTGAGCTAAATCCCTGAGCCCTCAAACCTGAACCTGCACCATTTAAATCTGTTTAACCTTGAAAACTAGCCCCGCATCCTACTGCCTGAAACCCGTACAAAGACCCTAAACGCTCCTTGAAACTTGCATACAACCCTAGTGTGTAAGTTTTTTTGGTAGTTCTTGTCAAAACCTCCGAAACCCTTGATCCCAAAAAATCATGAGCCCGCCTTAGGCGGCAATTAATTGGGACTACACCTTAAATCTGAACAGGAATCCCCCTATAAGAAATTCAGCTATGATCCTTACTTAACGCTACGTAGGCCTAAGCCCTAGGCCCTAAACCCAAACTTAGCCTGGTACTTTCTAGAGAGCCCCTGTGGAGGTAGAGGTCGATGGTGAGATCCCACTGGAGGACCTGTAATATAGGGTTCAGGGGTTAGGGATTTAGGGTTTAGGGAGTTTAGGGAGTTTAGGGTATAGGGTTGAGGGGTTTGGGGTTTAGGGAGTCTAGGGTTTAGGGGTTTGGGGTTCAGGGAGATAGGTACTTTGGGGCCAAAGTATGTACTATTTGGGCACATGGACCCATAGTGTTTGCGGTTAATGATACATGCTTCGGTTTCGAATATAGTTTAGTGAGTTTAGAGTACGACTGCTGATGATATAAATCCTGTATTCCCTTAAGGACACTAAAGTATGAGAATTATGGTACATTCCTTGTTATGGGTAACGCAGGAAGTCCATTATCAGTCCTACTTGATGGGCCTCCTGGGGGTTCCATGGGGTTTGGGCTTTCGGGTGACTTTACGAGTTATACTACAACGATAAGTAAGGCTGCTAGGAGGGCAGTGTTGTGAGGGCACGCGGTGGTGTAGCGTTATGGGTTTGGTTCAGGGTTTTTGGTAAGTATGTGTAAATCTTGTTGTGGGAGCAACTGTGATCCTTAGCTGAGTGACCATTCACTTGTTACTCCCGGGTCGAGGTTCTACTGTTGATGATATAAATCCTGCATTACCTTAACGACCCTAAACTATGGGAACTACGTATATTCCTTATAATGGGTAATGCAGGATTTATATCATCAACCCTAAACCCTAAACCCCTAAACCCCAAACCCTAAACCCTAAACCCTAGAATGAGTAATGCAGGATTTATATCATCAGCCGTATGTTTCTTAGACATCAAAAGCCCGGAATGCCGGCTGCGGCTGGAGGCTGGTTCCCGGCTTAGGGTTCCGGGATTTCGAGAAGCCGATATGGGAGTTTCGGAAAATAGGGTGGACCTTGATTTGGGGTCCTTATAGTACGGTTATACAAACCTATTATCATTCAAAAGATTAACCTTTTTTGGGCTAAGGCACTCGGCCCCTAAGAATGTATAGGGAATCCCCGCATTAATTGTCCTCAAACGGTTTCCAACTTTTGGGCGTTTACTATACATGGACGCTTCGGGTTCCTCACCAAGCCCGAAACTTGAACCCCCAAGCCTCAGATGACCGGCAGGCCCGAAGAAGCCCTGAAGCCAAGACCATCTGACTCAAAATAGACGCCTGAATACATGCAAAGCAAGTCTTAGCGTTCCTTCTTGTGGTTATACTGCTACAACATCTCCCCCGCAAACCCATTCTATTCTTTGAGGCCCCTACAACAAGCAACCCTCGCCCTAAAGGCTTTCAAGCCTCTCCGAAGCCAGTCTAGGTTTAAGGATGTACGGTCCTGCAGCCTAAGTTCCCTAAGGCCCTTGTCGCGATGGGCCCAGTTCATCAAAACAAAGGCCGTGGGCCCCTCAGACTCGAAGCCCTAAGCCACCAAAACCGCAAACAGATTCGTGCCCGAAACTCGACCTTAAACCGTAAACACCTGGACAGCAGCATTCCATCTAGACTCAGAGGCCTTCCATGAAAAGCACCCCGAGTTGGTCTGGATGGCCCTGCATCCGCTCATCCCTTGCTTTGCGTTTAAGGTTCAAGGCTAAGACCTCCTGGAATTTTAAAACCTAAACGGCCTCAAAGTTGTGCGGGTGAGCATGGAACGATGCCTTCCCAAAGAGAAACGGATCTACCACTAAACTGTTTGCCCGTAAACACTACGTATGTTTTGACAAAACGAAGTCGTGGTAGGGGACAGTTCGATGAATATTGGGTGGTACAAGGATTGCCGCGGCCCAGAGAAGCAGGCGTTTTCGAGACTCACATCACCATCATGGTCAGATACGAAAGCCGCCTTCGACTTTGACTTTGAGTTAATTGACACGCCAGGAACCTTGCATTAAGCATCGCCCTCTGCGTGTTCGGAGTATCAAGTTTGAAAATTAAGGTTTTGTCAGCCGTGTTCGCTGCCATGTGATTAAGGGCGACGAACCGCGTTGCAATAATTAGTTTTTGAAGAACAGCTTCGAGGCGAGTATTACTGTCACAAAACCACAACCCATGGACCCTCAGCTCCCCAGGCTAGAAATCGAAGCAAGCTTGTTGGTCCGGTGCTGGTAGGTTCTTAAGACTAAACATATATAATGAGGAATTACGTCTTCCTCTAATATAGGCCGTAAGCCATTACCATAAAGCCAGCGCAACCTTCTAGATTTCTGATTCAGATGCTAGTGGAGCTCTACTGGCCCCATAAAGCCCGCCTCTTGTCATTAAGGCACTGCTTCAAACCCCCGGTTCGTCCTCACAGACCCAAACAAGCCACCCTAAATCCAGTGCTAATAAGACCCTAGACGCACAACGATAAACCATAAACTTACGCCGTAGAATCTCCATAGGAGTTTGTGAAACATCTCGAAGCAAAACTTGGCGGTGAGCTTCGGCGGCTGCATCCGGCAGGCAACGACAAGGCTCCATGCGATTTCTTCGGGGTTTGCAAATCTTGAGGCGAATGAGGAACCACCTTGGGGTGGTTCCCTATGGTGCACGTAGATCTCGTTGAGTTTGTTGTGCTGGGCAAAAAGGTCAAGGAGTAAAACATGTTTTTTTTTCAGCGTTCGCTGCTTTTGATTTGATCGTTGAAAGTGCCATTACACCGGCTACCAAGTCCGACAACAATGACAGGCCTGTGGAATTTCAGGGCCCACTACTCACGTTCTCACCAAACTTCTTCCAATCCTATCCCTATATAAACAGTTATAAACCAATTCGTTTATACCACGTTTCCAGGTCTTGCGCATACATCTGCACAATGCAAGCCCCAGAAATTTGCCCTTTATGCCGATTTAGGCCCCATAATCCTAAAGTTAAAGTGAGATGCGAATCCTGATCCACACCCCCAGGGAATCATCAAGCCACACTACATGTTGTGGGATCGGAACATGTGTTTCATGCAGGGGTATCGGGTTTTGCATTTTTCGCTGTTAGTGTCGTTTCCGACGCAACATTGTTTTGTATTTCAACGGCATTTGACCCCTAGTTTGGTCCCCAATACAATAAAGGGTACCGTGGTAACGTATTAGAAATGTTTGAAACGATCGAGATCTTGGATCCGCTAGAATCTGGGAAGGTTGGGCAAGTGTCCGTGTTCCACGTGCGACAACCGACAGCTGTCCAGCATAAAGCTTTTTAGCATTTTGCACCGGGTTGTTTTACACCCATGAAGTCGACAAGCTAGGCTGTGAAAAACAACGCTCATTCGCTGCTGCCTATGCATTCTTACGATAATTGAACATATATATATATATACATACGCATACACATGTATATGGTATCCCCATGGATTTACCATGTTGTGGCTGGGAGATGCATATATACATATATATATATATGTATGTATGCATGCGCGCGTGCATGTGTGTGTGTGTGTATGT
>CAJNJA010010308.1:0-12407 GCA_905231915.1 Symbiodinium necroappetens
ATATCTATACCTATACCTATACCTATACCTCTATCTGTATCTATATCTATATCTATATCTATATCTATATCTATATCTATATCTATATCTATATCTATATCTATCTATCTATCCATCTGTCTATATTTGTACAAACAAAAATCCAATTGTATATATTTTTGTATATGTATGTATATATTCGTATATATATATATGTATATATACCGATAGATCAACATATGTTGAGAGGGACCGATTATATGAAACCCAGAAGCCTTGTTCTAATTCTCATGGCCCCTCTGCCTTGACATCCAAAGCAGCAGACTCTCGACCCGAGCGAAAGCTACCCCGACACCCATAAGGGGACAACCCTTAACCCTAAACCCTAAACCGTACTCATCCGGCACAGCACGACCCCCAGAACCCCTGACAAGGCTTGGGGCATAGGTTACAGTGCCTAAATCTACCAAGGTTGGCGTTTTAAGGTATGTTGTGTAGGGCTTCCGGCCTGAATCCTAAACCTTGGGTTATATAATTATATATCGCGTTTAGGGTGTAGGGTTTAGAGATTTTTGGGTTCAGGGTTTAGGGGACCCTAGACCGCACGCCCCAGGCTACAGCAGCTGGCGAAGATCCTCCGGAAGAGCCCGGAATTGCGGGATCTGATTCGAAAGCTCGGGCGCCGGAGTGCTGTGCGCGGCCCGCTGCACAAACTCCCCGAGGAGACGCTTCCGTTAAACCTTAAACCCTAAACCGGATGTAGGGTTTGTGGTGCTAGAAGTAGGCTTCGCAGAGGATTTTAAGGCAATTTTTTGGGGAGTTAACCCGCCCGGAAAGAAGCAACAACTAAGCTCGAAATGGTAGGAGATTTTCAAAGACGGGGCGCCGGACGGCGTGATTAAATCGCCGGCGGCTCCTGCTGAGTCCAGCGGCGTTACCCTCGCAGGCACACCGGGGAGAGCTAGACAGCACACAACCTCTAATCCCTGAATCCTGAAGCCCTAAACCCCAAAACACGGTTTAGGGTTTAGGTTTAGGGTTTCTCACTAAAGCCCTGAACCCCAAGTGTCGTCGTATAAGAGCTTGCCCCGCGTTTCTTGGCATGCTTCGAGCCGAGCCTTGGGAGTCTGTTTGGAGGATCTGTGGACCTCGCATATGGGTCGCATGCAGACGTGCTAGCACCAACTCGGGGGCAGCTTTGATAACGATTCCAACTGTCTGGGTGTGTTTACATATATACAGAAAACATGTACATGCATAAATAGATATACAGGTAGAGAATACTGAGGAATGATGACGATAATATGTAACAGCCATATTAGTGTAGTAATACTTGGTTTCGTGTAACCAAAGTCCCATGATCCAGAGGAGATGCTCGTGATTTCACAGATAGAGAAGAGCATCGCAGGCATCCATCTTGCATGTACATCCATGAATGTCGATTGCTTGAACTGACGGCTTTCGGGTGGGGGGGGGGTCGACCGGAGCACGGCGAGTTAAGCTGTTGCCCAGCATGACTACAAACTACTACGTACCCCAGCCTGAAACAGCGCCTAAACCTTGAACCCTAAGCTGGAAACCTTGAACCGAAACCCAAAGGCCCAGTCCCAATTCGCGTAATTTGATCTTGAAACCCTAAACCCTAAACCCTCAAACGCTAAACCCCTAAACCCCAAGCCTCAAGACCCAGTCGTCAGGCACCTGGGACACCATGCTGCCTAGTGAGGCTCAGCTCCTGGCAGCGAAAGTGCCGATGCCCTTCGGACAGGGCTCCACTAAAGGGTACTATAGTATAGTGTCCCCCCTTAACGGGTTTATTGCTTTAGGGTTTAGGGTTTAGGCTTTCGAGTTTTTGGGTTTAGGGTTTAGGCTTCTGAGTTAAGGGTTCCCCATTAGATCCGTTAGAGGGGTCCTAGAAGAGAACCCTCTTTAAAGGGTGCTACAGGGTTCTATAGTAGGACCTTAGTTAACAAGGGATGCTATAAGGGTGCAGGTTGTTTCCTGTTAAGGTTTATAAGGCCTTGAAATATCTGTAGACAAGGGGTACTATGAGGCTTTGAGGGTTTGGGGTCTAGGGCTGTCGAGGTATGAAGAGGATACACGGCTGCGGTTCTTTAGGAAGTTGGATATAGAAGGGATCTGTGGGTGTTCTATGGGGCATTTGTAGACCTACGCAGACTCCATTGCAGTTCGTGTTTTGCTCAAGCTTAAGGTAGGGGATGTAGTGGTTTAGGTCCTTTGTGGGTTTAGGGTTCAGGGTTTAGTCGTCTTTGCCGTCTAGATTTCTGACTGGCTCGGATGTGCCTTTGTTCGGTCCTGCTTTGGGGTAGACAGCGACTTGTACATCTTTCGGGATCAGGCGCTAGAAATCCTAAAGCCTAAGCCCTAAAATTTAGGGTTTTACCCATAGGCCCCTAAGTAGTTCCGTTTTGTGGCTTGTATTTAGAATCCTATAGGGTAATCCCAAAAAGGAACTACTTAGGGGCCTATGGGTAGAGATCCTTCACGAAATCCAAAGGTGAGCAGGCGTTTGCGGAGAGTTGTTCCAGGCTTCCAAGGCTGTGCAGCTTCACGATCCTAAGCCCTCTTAAACCCCTAAAGCCCTCAACCCTAAAACCTAAACTTAACTCCTAAACTCCTTAAGCTTCTAAGCCCGAAAGCCCTAAATCAACCCTAAGCTTAACTCCTAAACTCCTCAAGCTTCTACACCCGAAAGCCCTAAACGCTAAGCTCCCTAAAGTCCTTAAGCTTCTACGCCCGAGAGCCTGGAAGGTTCAGAGGATCAGGGCCAAGTGGGTGAGGCTTCCGAAGCTCACCGGGCTTGAGCGGTTTAGGGTTTATAGGGCTTTAGGGTTTAGGGTTTCAGAGCTTTAGGTTTTGGGGTTTTGGGTTTTAGGGTTTAGGGTGTTGGTGTTTTAGGGCTTAGGGCTTAGGGTTTTTATCCCAAGCCCCAAAGCCCCCGCAAAAGCTCTAATGCTTTATACGAAACCCAGCAGGCGGAAAAAGGTGTCAACAAAAGCCCTAAACACTAAAGCGCTTTGCAAGGCTTCGCTCGCTGCATCACTCGCGGCGCATTGAGCAGTCGCTGCTTTGCTACGACCGCTCTGCCTGGCTTGAGGACTCAGCAAAGGCAACTGGCAGGCTCGGGCTATAGAGTTGATAACTAGGTTCCCCAGTAGTACCCTTGTGCCCTTTTTATTTCGGGGCCTCCTTATTGAAGCCGACTATTAGGAAAAAGGGTACCCTTATTATTAAGGTGTTTCTGGGGAACCTAGATAAGGGTCTTATACAGTTTATGGCCAAGGGTTTTGATAGGGGTTTATCAGTGTCATTATGTGTTTTTATCATGGTTTCATGGGGTACCTCAGCTGAGGATATATGACTCCAGATCAGCTATAGCCAGAACCATCCTACTTGCGGGGTACTGACGAAAGGCATCCGTGAAAGCGCTTCAACATGTTCAAACAAAGCTCGCAAAGTTGTGCGACACAATTCGGATTGAACGCCTGGAAGCTTAAGCGAAAGACCTGAAGGTCAAACCCAGAACCATACACCTCAAGCTCTAAAATTCTAAAAAACAGCCTTACCCCCGACAACCCCTAAACCCTAAACCCCTAAACCCTAAACCCCCTAAACCCAAAGCCCTAAACCCTAAGCTCTAAACCCTAAACCTGGCTGAAGCCCTATAAGAGAACAGGTTTGAGATGCGGCCTTTGGGTGAAGCCGGGCCTTTGATCGTGCGCTGCTGGCGAGTTGTTGCTGTGGGCGCAGCGCTTGGGGTGTTGACCTGACTGCAGGGGCCTGCAAAGTTGCAAGTACTATATTCCTTAGGGCTCCTTAACGTGATACTCCTGTAACTGCGGTTTTCTCCAGGTTTTCACCCAAGTCCGACAGCAACGCGGGTCTGGCTGTACAGCTGGAAGTTGTAGGCAAGATTTTGTTTAGTGAGGCAGTTGCAGCAGGTCAGAGCTGCCTATTGAAACCTTTCGTAACAGAATAGAATATCGGAACACCTTATTCGAAGGATTATAGGGCGCCACATATTGTGCTTCATGATGTTCCCGGTTTGCGGGTGTACGCTTTGAAGGTTCTGCATTCAGGATGTCGAGTCGTGGGTTCTAGGGTTTAGCTATACTATAAAGGAGCCCAGCGCTTTCCCTAAGGGTCCAAAGGACCTAATAATTAGGCACTTGGTTTACGGATGGTCGTTTTGTGGGCTAGTATTTGGGAGAGTATATGATTATGAGGTACTTGGACCCTTAGGGTTTATTCTACTGATTGAGGCCCCTGTAATGCCTGTTCGAAGCATCGAAGCCTGCAAGCCGAGTGCTCCGATCTTGGCCAGGTGTTTGGACACGAGCGGCAGCATGCTGCTTGGGAGAGGTTGGGTTCATTTTTGATACTCTTTCCTTTGGCCTCAAAAAACCCATATAGTAAGGCTTTTGGGCCCAAAGACCCTATTATATAAGGCTTTTGGGCTCTTTTGATGCTAAGGGTTTGGTAACGCCTCCAAAGGCGTCGGCTTAGTATAGCAGAGTCAATGAAGGTTTTGCAGCACGATCCACCAACTCTAGACCTTTGCCGTAAGCTCTATGCAGCCTAGGCCAAACAGCCCATAGCACCACCGCTAAGAACCCACAGCCCTTGAGACAGCCGAGGATGGGGCAGCGAGAAGTCCTCAGCAAAGCCCTGGTGGTGGAATGTGTCCGGTCTCTTGCAAGCAAGGGCTGGTTCAGCTTTTTGAGAAGTTCGCCGTGGGTATGAACACGACATGGCATGTGATACTCACCAGGTATGCCGCTATGTCTTCAGGGTCAGAGCAGAGGAAGATACCCTAAACCCTAAACCCCTAAACCCTAAACCCCTAAACCCTAAACAATAAACCCGAACCCCTAAACCCCTAAACCCCAAGTCCCTAAACCCTAAACCCCAAACGATGGATTGTGCCGAGGCAGGCGCATCGACAGAATCGCCCCTGCTACCTCTACGCCTTCTCTGGGATGGGTGACCTGCTGCTCAGTGGCAGTAGGGTTTAGGGTTTAGGTTTTAGGGTTTAGGGTGTAGGGGTTTAGTATCTAGGGTTTGACCACAGTCGGCCCCAAAAATTGATCCAGCGAGCGCAAAGGCTTCGCGATGGAAACCTAGCCTCGCACATAGTAGCTTGTGGCTCTAGTTTAAGAAATGTCATTGACGCCCTGGCCCGGGTAATTGTCTAGAAGCCCATTCACAAGCCGCCAAAAATAAGCCCTGCTTCTCCAAGCGATCTCCCCCGAGTTGACCCATCTGGGTGGTCGTGGCCACCGCCTCAACCGAAGCTGCTCCAAACCTGAACCTCTGATACTGAACCCTTCCCCCTAAACCCCAAACCCTAGCACTGCTGGGTGGAAAAAGGTGTTTAAACAAAAAACCTAAACCCTGCCCCGGTTGTTGTTGAGTCGGGAAGAAGGTTTTCAGGTTCAGACCGCAAGCGTGTCAAAACCTGCAACCCGGAGAGCGCCCACCGCTGCAACCATGAAGCTCGCAGTTCTTGTTGGAGTTTAGGGTTTAGGGTTTAGGGTTTAGGGCTGATTTTCAGGTGTCAGGTTGGATTTAGGGGGACAGGGGTTCAGGATACGCAGTCCGGGCCACCAATCCCAACAGCAACACCTACTGCGGAAGCTTCAGGGGTGTGTAGTGAGGGTTGGGTGTTGAGTTTTGATCTCAGGGTTTGCCCCAAGCCCTAATAGCTGTAAATGCCGCTACGCATCTCCCATGGCAGGAAAGAGATTGAGCTGGACATGTCCCAGGCTGGTCTCAGGCCTGTTAGGGGCGGTCGGTGTCTTGATTTGTGCACGCGTGCGCCTCATTTTTAGGATCTGCCTGAAAGACGCCTTCTCTCCTTTCCTAACGCTTCCCAGATCTCTTTCAATCCTTAGTTGGGGGTGAGGAATCTGGGCTAAAACGCGGCCTCTGGGCTCGCAGACTTGCCGTTTTAGGGTCCTTCTTATAAGGGTGCCATACTACGTTAGGGCTTAGGGCTTAGGGTTTAGGGTTATATCATTGGGGACCTCAAAAGAGACCCTAATTTAAGGAACTACCTCTATCGGATGGCTCCAAGATGGAGAGACGACCACGCTTGGCCAGAAATATGCAAGAGCGGTTAGACATGAACACTTCGAAGGATGGAGTCTCTCTCCTTTCGCAATTTCATAGCCCTCGACGCTTGCAACCTGTTCCTGCCGGCTCCAGTTCTAGCAGCCTGGAGGAGTACGTCGCTCCCATTAGTAAGGAGCCAAAAGGCATGGAACCTTCCTGCCTTTCCACTGAAACTCTACACTTGCCCGAAAAGCCCAGCGATCCCGATTCTCCACGCTCAGACCACTGCCCTCTTGGCGGGTTTTTGTGGGATCATTTCCGGAATCTATATGGGTAGTTCCCTAAGTTAAGCTCCCTTTTTCGGTCCACAAATTACCTTGGCACCACTAAAAAGGACCCTAAAAGGTACCAAAAGGGACCCTAGTTTAGCGAACTACCCAAGAAGAGCAGCGTCCTCCTAGAGTGCCCCCCCCCCCCCAAAGACAAAACACCCTCCATGATGATGTTACTTTGCAAGGACGGGAAGGTTCCTCATCAAGGCACCTTGGTAAACTCGAGGCCCTGTAGCCGACACTGCAAGACGAAACCCAGTCAGGAGTTTTCCCAAGCTTCCCTGAACCCTAAAGCCCTAAACCCTAAGCCTTAAACCCCCCAAACCCTAAACCCCAAAACCCTAAACCCCTAAATCCCAAACTCCTAAACCCTAATTGCACCCTACACCTCTGCTGGCAGGGAGGTTCTCACCTTCCTGAGAAGTAGCTTCGGCGGCGGAACCTACTTGGAGGACGAAGAGCCTTCACGGGTAAGGTGTGCTTTAGGGTTTTGGGATTTTGGGGGTTTAGGGTTTAAGGGCTTAGGGCTTAGGGGTTTAGGGTTTAGGGATTTAGGGATTTAGGGTTTAGGGGGATTTAGGGGTTAGGGTTGAGGGTTAGAACCGGTAAAAGTTACAACTCTGGTGCTGATAACCTCAATTTCGGCCCGCCTCAGCATCACAGGATTTTTGAGGCCTCAAAAGCCCACTCCTAAGCCATAGACCCTAAACCGCAACCCTAAGACGCTGAAGCCCTAAACCCCCAAAACCCTAAACCCTAAATACTAAACCCCAAAACCCCAAGCCATAAACACTAAAAGCCAAACCCAAAAGCCCCAAACCATAAACCCAAAAACACTAAAGCCCCGATCTCCAACAACATCCCAAAAGCTGCAAAAGCCTGAGAGGATGCGCTGGCTCGGACAGCGGAGCGACTTGAGGAACCTGCCTGGCGCAACGCAGTGCTCGGTCTGCAACAGAGTCGGGTTTGGGTTGTGTTTTGGGCTTAGGGTTTAGGGTTGAGGGTTGAGGGCATTTGGGGTTGAGGGTTCAGGGTTTTGGGTTTAGGGGTTGGGTCCGGGTTTAGGGCTGGGGGTTTAGGGGGGTGGTTCAGGGTTTGGGTTTAGGGCCGGAGGTTTAGGGTTCATAAGGCTTCAGACGGGGGGGGCCTTTTTTAAGGGTTTGGGGCTTCTTTAAGATCCGGGTTTCCGGGTTTGGGCCTTGAGATCTCGATGCAGGTCTATCCTGAAGGCCTCCTCTCACCACAGCCTGGTACTTCGGCACACAACTTTGGATCCTATCCGAGACCCTAAAGCCTAAGCCCTAATCCCTCGGCCACAAATCCTGCACCCCCAGCTCTAGGCCTTGAGTTCCATCCCACCCTAAACCCTAAACCCTATAAGCGATACAAGCCGTAAACCAATACCCTCAACCCTGAACGAAACTAAGACCTAAACTGCAAACGAAGCGAGCACCAAAGACTGGGGGGGGGGCCTTGAGGCTAGTGATATGTCCGGCATGCGTGTAGAACCATAGGCACGCCTTAAGGGTTTAGGGAGAATAGTATCCCTTCTGATGTTGAGTTTATGTGTTCTTTGGTTGTGCTTGTTGTTGGCTGGATTATATGTACTCGTACGGCCGTTATTGTTTTACCACTATCCGAATTCGTACTATCTGATACGGATCTGCTATGCTCTATGTTGTATTCCTGCCTTCACGATGACCATGGCTGCTCTAGCTCTGCTCCAGTCCAGAAATAAGGTGGACCCCCAGGCAACCCCATAGGCTTTTCCGTGCTCAGCCGTCGCCCAGAGGATCTGCTCATAGTTACCGATGGAGAGCTGGATGTGCTCCTCGGACCGCTTTAGCTTACTTCTCCTATGCCAAATGAGGGGCTCAGGGCTCTACTATAGAGGCTGCTCAAGAAGAATCTAAGAATGAAGATCATAAACCCTAAACCCTCAAACCCTAAACCCTAAACCCCAATGGATTCCTCGCCGCTGCTCCTCGGGCAGCTTTCAACAGGCTCTTTTTGGGGGTTCAGGTAGACCATGGTTTAGGGTTAGGGTTTAGGGTTTAGGGTCTTTTGGGGTTCAGGGATGACCCATGAACCCTCCAGCCCCGAGGCCTCCCTCCGCTTTCGGTATTTGGGAGTCATTCTCTTGGTTCAGGGTCTAGAGTTTAGGGTTTGGGGTTTAGGGTTTAGGGTTAAGGGTTTAGGCGGGTTTAGGGTTTAGTGAGGTTCTGAACCTCCCATTTGGGGTGCTCCGTGTGGGCAAAGACTTCCAACATCCCGTGGGTCTGGTGTTTCGCTTACTTCGAGCGCACTCTAAAGCTAATATGTCACTGGGATCCTTATACGAAGCCATTCTGGGTGCCGCTGCAGGCTTTCCTGTTCCTTAAGTTGTTGCAATGCATCAATGCACAGTAACATGAAGCCTTCAGTGCTTGACCCAGAGCGTCAAGACAACCTTTACGGCTTCAAAGAAGGCCTCTACAGATCAAGACACCTCCTTATTGGAGCTTCGAACTGTCCCTGCAAAGCCCTCAGAGACTCCTGGCCCTACAAGCGATTCTGAAATCCCCTAAGGAACGCCATCGACAGAAACAAGAACTCCGATACGCAACCCCCACAAAACCCACTAAGACCCTATAGCAGCCCGAAGCCCGAAACCCTAAAACCCTCTGAAGGCCCTATATAGCAATCACTAAAAACCTACGATATAAACCCTGAACCCTGAACCCTCAACCCTAGACCCTAGACCCTAAACCCTAAACCCTAAACTAAACAGCCCAAGCCGAAGCCCTGAGGCGAACCGGTGACGAAGAGCCCATCTTCCGGGCACGGAAGGAGTTCGGCACGAAGCTGGGCGGCGCTTGGTGTCTAGTTTAGGGGTTCAGAGTTTAGGGTTTGAGGCTTATGCGCAGGGGGTCGAAGGCTTTTTGGAGGATGAAGAATCGAAGTTTAGGGGTCGAGGGTTTCGGGTTTAGGGTTTCAGCTTGCTTCATGCGGCAAGCGAAGTTGAGCGCTCGGCCGTGCAGAGCACCGAGTGCCTCGCATTTCTTGTCCACCCATCCTGGCCGCCCACACCACACACATGGGTCTAGAAGTCTAGAAGGATCCTATAAGGGGGGGGAGGGACCTTACTGCCTCTTACAAGGACTTGATGAGGGTGTAATAAGGAACGTGCGTCACGCAGCAACCTTTACGAGTCTTTTGCGACGCTCAGAGGCTGAAAACAGGACCTGCCTGGGCTCTACATTTCCTCGAGTGCGGACAACCGAAGGGTTTGGGCATTGGGTTTAGGGCTCCTGCCCTCTACTACTTGGAGTTGTTTCCCGAAGGTGCTTGACCCTAAACCCTAGACCCTAAAACCTTATAATTAATAGCAGCCCGCTTCTTCGCCCAGGCGAGTTTATGGCCTGGTTCTGGCTGACTATGCCGGCGATGCCATGGACTGGGCTTGGGGGTGAGGGCCTGGGATTCTGTGCAAGGTTTGATCAGACTTCTATTTTTTTGTGAGGGTAGTCTTGCTTGGATTGAGGGTGAACTTTTTTTAAGGGCCTTTGGGGCCTGGGGTTTAGGGTTTGGGCTTTAGGGGGTTCAACTTGCATCGTAGCACATGAGAGTCTGCGTAAATAGTACCGCAGTCCGCCTCTTGAAGTACCGATCGCCAAGTCTCCCGGCTTCTATCTAGGACATTTTCAGGTGGGTAGTTACCGTTATAGGAGCCTTATAGAAGGTCTACATACCTTATAGAAGCCTTATGGAAGCCCTATGTACCCTAAACTCCCCACCTGTGGTTTCCTTGAGTTCTATGACTTGTAGGCGTAGTTTTTACTTGAGGAATGTTGAAGTCATGTGAAGTCCATGTGTCCCAGAGCCTGAATCCTAGCCCCAAACTGCAGCCCTGCACCCGAAACCCTCAACCCTCCCCCCCCCAAGCCCCAACTAACCCCTGAACCCTAAACCCCCAAACCCTAAACCCTAAACCCTAAAACCCTAAAACCCTAAACCCTAAACCCCTAAACCCTAGACCCTAAAACCCGAAACCCTACACCCTAAACCCCTAAACCCCTAAACCCTAAACCCTAAACCCTTTGAGCCCTAAACCCTGATCCTCCAAAAAGTCTCAGCTCGCAACTGGTGCTTCGACAGGAGCGGCTTTGTGACGAGCTCTACGTGACCGGAGAAGTCCGAGAGGGCCGGAGCTACACAGGCACGAAGTGTCCTTTCAAGGCTTATTAGGGTTCAGGGCTTCATATATTAGGGTTTAGGGTTTACTGTTTTAAGGTTTAGGGCTTGCTGTTTCAGGGCTTAGTCTTTAATGTTTTAAGAAGTTTTAGTCTAGGACATTTTCAGGTGGGTAGCTACCATTATAGGAGCCTTATGGAAGATCTATATACCTTTATTACAGAAGCCTTCTAGAAGCCCTATATACCCTCAACTCCCCACCGGTAGTTTCTTTTAATTCAGGGTTTAGGGCTTCAGGGGTTGAGGAGACTCAGGGCTTCAATAGGAGGGAGCCCTAGAAGGGACCCCTAATCCTAACACCCCTATAGAGCCCTTATATACCCCTGATATAGTCTCATAAAGCCCCTATATATCCCCAAGGGTCCCTTTAAGGGTCTCTCTTTTCGTCCCTTGGGCTTAGACCTTCTGTGAATGCTGTCGCCAAGGCTCTGGGTTTCGGGTGCGCGTCTTCCGAGCTGGCCTTGGGCAGCAAGGGGGGGTTTGCTGGCCCTGGGCCTGTGGACCTGAAAAACGCCACAATCTCTTAGCTTAGAGTTTAGTGTTTAGGGTTTAAGGTTTAGGGTTTAAGGTTTAGGGTTTAGGGATTAGGGTTGGAGAACCTGCTATCTGGCCCGACCTATCGCAGCGTCAAATTACCTCCGAGTTCGAAGCATCCCTCGTTGCAAAGATGCATACACTTGCAAGCCCAGCCCTTCTGTAGTAGCTCTAAAGTTGCAAACTACCCCTCCCTGACAGGGACTTCCCGGCAATCGAAATCCCGCACCTTCAACCCGAAGCCATCCTGGACCCCAAGACCGGAAGTCCCAAGAAGACCAAAAACCCTACACCCTAAACCCTAAGACCCTAACCGCCCGTTCCCAAACGCCTGTTACACGAATTGCATCCGGACCTCAAACCCAGAGGAAGCTAAAGGCCCTGAAGCCCACAACCTTCCCGCAGGCGCAAATGTGGCTTTCCCGAAGCTGAAGCTGGTACCACGGCAGCAGGAGGAGCAGCAGTAAGGGCTGCAGCCAGACTTCTGTAGGAGTGGTTTGGGATTCTCACCCTCCCACTGTTGCAGGCTCGGAGGGGCTTGGCGGCGCGACTAGGTTTACAGTTTACAGCTTTAGACCCTAAACCCTAAACCCTAAACCCCTAAACCCTAAATAGGTTTCCAGTTTTAGGGTTTCAAGGTTCAGGATTCAGGGATCTACCCGGTTGAATTCAGCCTCTGGGTCAAGCCCCGTGAAAGATCTGTCCATTTTGCCGTCCCATTGCAGACTGGGCAGAGCACCTTTGCCTGCGAATCTTGCCCAGCGGTGTACATAGTAGCCAGCACGGCCGAGTGATCCGGAATTCCATAATTCCACTCAAGAGTTTCGGAAAATCTCGTTTTGACTGCGCCTCAGCCGCGAAGCAAAATCTAATCCGCCTGCGTGAGGGCCGTCGCGCACGTGTGATTTTCAGATCTCCCAGATGCAAAGAATACAGATGTCCCGGAAGGGCGTGGATGTGTCCAAGAAGAACGGGGCTTCTTTGGCATCGACCTTGACAGAAGAGGGATACAGCCAGCTCCCCAGACTGTCCGGGAGTGGCTTGGAAATCTCGAACCCTTCCATTCCTTACGAGGTTTGGGGGGGGGGGGGGGGTGTAAGGAGTCGTAATCATAGCAACAGCAAAGGATCGAAGATTATGATACTATAATATTACATGCTGGTAGTAAATAACCACCGGAACAACCATAGCAATACTAGTAACATTCCGTTGTGCCGGGAATGTAGAGCAATTATTTTGTGGGACCGTCTTGGC
>CAJNJA010010309.1:7801-40602 GCA_905231915.1 Symbiodinium necroappetens
TTCTAATTATTCAGGCCCCTGCAGTAAGCTATTTCAGACCGGGAGCGTTACGCTCTGCACCCGCGCAGGGTCTATAGGGTTTAGGCACCTGGGGGGATGCTGCGCCTCATATCTATCACACCATACCGTATCAAATCAGATCAAATTGTGTCATATCATGCTGTAGCATGTTTCATCATATCAGATCAGGTCATATTATAGCATACCATATGGTATCACACCGTCTCAAAAGACATCAGAACATATCATTTGGCACCATATCAAACAATATCATATCTTATGGTGTTTCGATATATTCGGGTACCTGTGTGGAACTCTGGTTCGTGCAGCTGGTGTGGTAATTTCGGCATGTTAACCGAAGCTTCTTTCAGCTAGTCAGTCGCACGGCCGCGCGCGACTGACTAGCTCCAAGAGTCCAGTTTAAGCGCTTCAAACGCCTACAATGCAAACAAAACATGCCGATGCAAGCGCGGCAGGCGCGCTGCTTTCGGCGTAAACGTCTTTTTCGAAGGGTCCAACTGGGGTCTAGGGTTTGGGGTTTGGGCTGAACCTGAAACCCCACAGCCGAAATCCAGAAACCAGGACCAGCCACAGACTACGGCCTCACTCTCTACTACCATGCTCCATGAAGAGGCTCGAGGGTTTAGGGTGTGTTTTTTTTTGGGAGGGGGGGTTAAAAACTTTAGGGTTTAGGGTTTTGGGGGGGGGGGGTTGAAAATTTAGGGCTTCGGGGATTTAGGCGTGAAAGATTTAGCCTCTTGCGTCGGAGTTCCGAGTATCTTTTGGTCCCTAAGGTTTTTTTCGGGTCTGGGGTTTAGGCCTTGCAGGGGCTAGAATACACAAGCCTAAACAGCCATCAATATTCTTCCTTAAGGTTCCATATCCAAAGTATGCAATAAGCTCCCCCCAAACCCTCTTCTAACCATTCAAGCCCCAGCATTTCGGAAGCTTGACTGCTTTTGCACGCGGCTGCACATCGCAGCTTAGGTTTCAGCACCTGATATGGTTTTCACGTGTAGACCGATTGCCTCCTGTATGAATTCGACCTTATGTCTTGCAGGCTATTGCTACTCTTTGCAGCTGCTTGTGCCTTTGCCTCCTGTCCGAGGCATTGACAGATGAGTTCCGCTCTCCACGTTGAGGATGGAGTGACAGACAGCAGCTGCCTAGCAGAAACCACTGCGTTGGCGCAGGTGACAAAGCTGTCGCGGATTTTGCATGACTCTAAGGCCTTAGGGGCTGCAACAAAGCATTGCAATCTCCTCTAACCAGCGAAACAGCATCTTCTCTGTACTCGGACCCTCATGTAGCAGAAATTTTTGGGGGAACGGTCGCAGCGCAAACTGTAGCCGCAGCCAGCCTCAGCTCGTTCGAAAGGGTTATGCTTAGTCGTGATCATTCGCTCTGTGCCTGTATGTCACTCGCGTGGTGGCAGAAACTGCAGATTCACGAGTTCGCTTAAGCGTTTGTTATGCACAGGTGCGGCCTAGCATGGTTGTTTCGAAAGGGCCGAAACATGTCCACAATAGTCTTGTCGATCCCCTCCCGAGCATAGCATCTGGTAGAGGCTTTGTAGGTAGTTGCCGGTGATGACCATAAGCCTGCATTTTCATACTAAGGGTCCCGGTTATGATGCCGCAATTCCTCTGGTTGAGAGTTCGAGAATACTTGTTGGGTGTCAGGTCCAGGGTGTACGTCCTGGCATACGTGTGCTTGGAGGTTCATGGGTAGTTGTAAATGGAGTTATAAGTAGGGTAATTATACTTATAAGCCATATTAGGGGACTTATAACCCCACTTATTTCTGCCCATGAACCTCCAAGTGAAGTCGGCCTCGAGGATTTACTGCTTTGAGCGTAGCTGTAGGTTTCGTGGAGTAGCGAGCTTAGGTTGTAGGGTTCAGAGTGCCACGGATTTCACGAAGCCCTCTGTCTAATGCATCTTCAACCCTCAACACTACCAGCCAGGGTAGGCCCTGAGTTTCTGTCCTCACCGCCCGAAAAGCCGAAGAGCAGATGTTGGGGATTAGGCTTTTGGAGCTTCGGGTCGTATGGCTTGCGTTTGATTTGCACAGGGCACAAACTCAGAGGTCAAAATATCCCTCGGAGCCTAGAGTGTCGTTTGCAAGTCTTGGGCTTAGGGGCATGTTGCTCCATGAATCCGATTCCACTTAAGTTCGAGGTTCCTGTAGCTAAGGGGCTGAGTAGGTAGCCTTTAACCTCTTGGGGCTCTCTCTCTCTCTCTCTATATATATATATATATTGGGGCTTATATAAACCTAGTATAATCCAAAACCTTAACCTTTTTTTGGGCTAGGTTACTCGGCCCCTAAGAGAGTAGTTTCATCCCTTGGTGCATGTCTCTTGTCTTGGCGACCTTGCGCTACGTCTGGAGTGTCGGAGCCAACTCTGCCAGTCTCTTCGATATGGGGCTCTCCGAAAACAAGGGGGTACCTTATTCTAGGGTCCTTATAATAAGGATCCTACTCTTTAGGGTACTATTTTGGGGTCCCCTATTTTCGGAAACTCCCTTATTTCCGCACAGCAATTTGCCTGGTTCAAAAAGACCAGAGATTACCTTAGACACTCTGCGACTACCGCGACTACCGTTTTGCCATCCCTGCGGTGATGGCCGTACCGGCGATGTGCAAGGCGACTTCGGGGCTGGCAGACAGCTGCTGAAGGATTCCACACACTTACTTGGCGGTTCATGGGTAGTTATAAGTGGGGCTATAAGTCCCCTACTATGGCTTATAAGTATAATTACCCTACTTATAACTCCATTTACAACTACCATGAACCTCCAAGTACTATAGGAGCCTAAATCATTACCTATACTATTTCGGGGGGTTCCTTATTCTGAATACAATATAGTATACCCCAAAACCCTATTATGTTTTATTAAGGCCCTTCTATTGTGAAGGTATCTCAGACACGTGTGTTCACGCTTTGCAGTTCATACCACGACGGGTTTCTGGGGTCGAAGGAGATCTGTTCGATAGAAACCTACAGAACCCTAGTCTAACTGTTGATGATCTAAATCCTTAGCATTACCTTAAGGAGCCTAAGCTATGGGAATTATGGGTATATGTCCTTATTATGGGTAATGCGGGATTTATATCATCAACCGAAGTACTTGTTACTTGGGTTCATGGTAGTTGTCAGTGGGGGTAAACAGTTTCTTATTTATGGGTTATAAGTATAGTTACCCTACTTATGACCCCATTTATAACTACCCATGAACCTCCACGTGAGGAACTTATGGCCCTACAGATGATGTGGTTTAGGCTTTCGGGTTTAGCACCAGGACAGGTGCTAAGAAAAAAGCGCTGAGTTTTCTTCTTGTGAAGTTTCGCATCATGGGGAGCCGTAAAGCCTTGACTTACGGAGTGCACCTAGAGCTTGGGCACCATCCGTGCCTGCCCTAGTCGGCACTCTGATATTTGTCGATAAACCCCCTCCCAGAACCATCCCTCTACCCTTAAACCGGGGGTTTTGGTGGTGTAAAGGCGGGTAGACGGAGGGTGGATGTACGGCTGCTTGCACCCTCAACTTGCAGCACGTGTTCGACAAAATCTCTGGCCACACTCCTTTGCTCAGCCCCTCCACCCCTTATCCCCCCAATCACTGCTTCACCCAAACCCTAAACCCTCAAACCTTGCAGCTTCCTGGGGAACGAAACCTCGTAAGTAGGTCGATACGTGGCTAGTGCTGCAAGGCTTTCCTGCAGAGGCCCATTTGATCAAGGCTCACTCCTTCTCGGATCCCCTCCACACCCCATAAGCCCTCAATAGATCCTAAGCCCCGCAAATGCTACAAACCCTGGACACCTGTGTCCAAACTCTATGGAGCCCATGAAGCCCCGTGTCCGAAACTCGTCTAAGCCCTAGACGCCCCCAAGTGGACGCCAGTGCCCCTAACTTCTCTAAACCCTGTGTCTTTGGAGTCCAACCCGCTAAGTAGCTGCGCATAAGAGCCCCCTGAAGGCCCCCTGTCTGTAGTGTGCAATATAGAGGTGCGTACCTAGACCCTCCACCTACCCTCTATATTCGACCCCAAATACACATGATATTTGGGACCATATACCCTTATTCGAGGGTACAAAAGGAGGGTCCTGGAATGCGCCTTTCTGCAAAAGTCCGCAGGTGACTCTTTGCTCACTTTTGCTCATCTCTTCGGCGACCTCGGACTGTGAAGTGCCCCAATGGGCGGACGCTGGCTCAGATTTGCCCAGAGAACCCAATCCCCCTGAATTAAGGAATGTACCTTAAATTATAGGGGCCTGAATATTATGATTTAAGGCATATTCCTTAATTGAGGGGTATTGGGTTCTCCGGGTGGAAATCCGGTCAGCATCAATCAGAAAGCCACCCTCAAATAAGGGTCTTTGGTCCCAAACATAATGGGTATTTAGGGTCTCATAGAGGGTAGATGGAGGGTCTAGGTAGTGTGTAGGGTTTTGGGTAGACAGTGATTGTATCCCCGAAGAGAGCCAAGAAAGGTCCGAGCCGTATCTAAAGCTTCACCGACCCTCGGAGCATGCACGGTTTAGGGTTTACGGCTTAGGGCTTATAGGGTTTATAGGGTTTGGGGTTTAGGGGAACAAGTCTCGCATCTGCAAGCCTGGCCCCCCCGCTGTCGTTACTTGGAGGTTCATGGGTAGGTATAGATGGGGTTATAAGTAGGATATAACTATACTTACAAGCCATATTAGGGGATTTATATAACCCCACTTATAACTGCAAGTAGAGCATGCGAGACCTAGCCGACCTATAACCGCTATCCCGCAGACGCGGGCATGTGGAATCCGAGACGGATCCGAAAGTAACAGAAAAGAGCCAGCATCTCTCACTTTATAAACAGGACTGCGAAAGCAAAGTGTGATTTTAGCCGGGAAATCCAGCGCTTCAGTATCGTGCACGTACACGCCGGCGCCCACTCGTTTTGGAAGTGTCTCGCGTGTGTTGCGCATTGGGTGCTAATGGCCATAGCGGTCCCAAAAACAGTTTGGTGCAGCGCCCGGGCCACAGCAATTTCCCGCCCAGGAAACTCCACAGGATGCTGCGCTGGGAACCGGGCTTCTTCAGACCAAACAAGGGACGAAAGCACTGGAGAAGACTAGTGCCTCGTCCATGCGTTAATGTACTTGGGTTGGGCAATGCTGGATATATACAAGTATGTGTGTGTGTGTGTATATATTAATTATATATATATATAAATCTATATATATATATACATATACATATACATATACATATACATATACATATACATATACATATATATATATATCGATATTGGGGTTGTGGCGGAGTGTGGCAAACGACCTGAAGGCGCAGACGCATGAGCATGCGAATACGCACTCTGAAGACGCATTGTGGGTGAAGACGCATTGGAAGGCGCAGACGCACTGGGAGGCGCAGACGCATTGGATGGCGCAGACGCGTTGTGAAAACGCATGGGGTGGCGCAGACGCATTGCGAAGACACGCTGGATAGACGCAGACGCATTGCGAAGACGCATTGGGGTAGCGAAGACGGCTTCAAAAGACACATTGTGAGGCTACGGCCCAGGTAGGCGCAGACACATTGGCGTGCTGTGGGTGTTTGGGTGATTGGCGGATCAAGGGCCAAGGGTTTAAACTAGAGCTTTAGGGGTTTTGTGTTCGGTATGTAGCATTGTCACGAAAGCTAGCCCCGAAGAAGCCTATGCCGTTCTAAATAAAGCTATACTTCCAACTTGGGGTCTGGGGGGGCCGGGCTCCCCGAATTGAGGCGTGGTTTTGGCGCACGAAGGCGCTGTGTGGTGCTGTTCTGGCCCCAACACTGACGCCCCAAAACTGCCGTTTTTGAGGCTTTTTGCGAGTGCTAACTTGGGACGAAACGACTCCCTTTTGGGTGGCGGCCGGCGCGAGCATCATGCGCACCGCCACGTCGTCCGCCTGCAAGCGTGAGCGACATTTCATGCGCAATCCTCGTGCCTGTTGCAGTTTTCGTGCAAAAACCGGGTGGTATGGGCTCTTTTTTGGATCCTTTTGCGAGTGCCTATGCTGGACACCACGAACCCAGAATGATTCTGGTGATGCGCGGCGGATCGGGCGAGCGCTTCCTTCGGGGTACATGTTTCTAGATCGACATTGCAGCTTGTGTTTCATTCCTCAGCCTTTGGACCTAGTTGCTGTGCCGCAGGCCGACAGTTGCACATAGAGATTGCGCAGCCAGGGGATCGGGTTGCCGGCATGCTTCAGCTAGATTCAGCTAAATTATATATATATATATATGTATATTTATATATATATGTATATTATATATATATATATCGTACATATATATATATAGTACATATATATATATATATGTATACATACATATATACCCCTGGTAACCTTCCGCCCGAGCGGCGTGAAGCGCTGACAGAGGCAAGTCTCTGGGCCTCCGAGGCACATTCTTTCTCTCTCGGGCAGAAGGTTCAATTTTGACTCAGTAGGCTTCAGGGTTCAGGGTTTAGGGTTCATGCCAATGCCTTCGGCAGGGCTCTCACAATGCTTCTGCACTTGATGTCGAGCTAGGGGAGCGAGTGCGCGGAGTTAATGTGCTATAGTTCGTTGATGCTGGTGATCTGAGTGGGGGGGTTGTAGGGCATTTATATATACTTTGAGTCCAAGGAATACTCGTATTCACTATTCAGACTCATTTCAAGGCTCTTGCACCACAAAAACTGCACCCAACCTGAGTGCGGTTGCTCAAAAAGCCTCCGAGTGGTAAGCCTATAGCAGGGGACCCTACGGAGTAGCTGTGGGAAAGATGAGTGGTCTAGGGGAGTTGTACTCGAATGCCTGAACACCGGGATCCTTGCCATAAGGACCCTTACTCTGCCACCCTGCTCAGACGAGCCGCCCGAAACTCGAACCTCAAATCCTAATCGCAAATCCATATGAGCCTGAATGATAAGACCATATATCTACCCCCCAAACCCTCTTTCTACTTTTTTCGACCAATCGAGGAAACCCTAGAAGAGGCCATCAAATCCCTCGCAGAACTCTTAGAGGACCCTCTGCTTCCACTGTTGAAGGCCCCTAGTTCGTCTGGGAAGACACCTCGGTTTCTTGGACTCGCCGTAGGTCGAAGCATTGTCCTTTGAGGGTTGAAAGCATAGGGTGAGTTTACTGGGTGCTGGGTTTCGGGTTCAAGGTCTTTGGATGTTGGGGCCAGAGGCACCATAGGGGTGGTTCTAAAGGGTTCTTTGACGGATTGTTAAAAGGATAGGAAAGTTCGTAATGTATGGGCCTCAGCAGTTAGATGGTTAAGGGGTATATTACCGCCTAATCGGTATGATATGGGGATGACAAGGAGCTATTATACTACTGCTGCTACTGCTATGGTACCTGCTTCTGCTACTGCTGCCGCTGCTACTACTACTGCTAATACTAATAACATAAAATTACGACGACGACGACGACGAGGACGACGACGACGACGACGACGACACGACGACGACGACCCATTCGCCCTCTCTTTTGCCCAAGGCGTGGCTGTGAACTCGCACGGGGGTTCAGGGTTTACGGTGATGAGATTTTCAGGCTTCGGGGGTATAGGATCTTGGGTTTATGGTGCAGGTGTTTGGGGACTTTGGGGCCTGGGTTGGGGCTTGCGGAATCTGAGGAGGCGGGGTGGTTAAGAATTAATGCTCTTGATGCCTGTCGGTGGCTTTTTGACCGACTGAAGAACTTGCCAGTGCAAATTCCGTCACCCTTAACCCTGACCCTGACTCAATCAGACCCCGGGCAAGCTACAACCCTGAACCTTGCAGCTGAACCTCTTCCCCTAAACCCTGCATCCCTAATCCCAAAACCCTGAATCCCCCAAACCCTAAACCCCAAACCGTCCAAACCCAAAAATTGGTGCTGTCGCTCAGACCTCGTCATCGCCCCAGTCGCCGTCTGTCGCATGTTTCCAGTTTGGACACGCCGAAATGTAGAGTGCGTACTGTGGGGGCCCTGCACAATTTGACTTTAGGGCTTCCAGGTGTGTGTGCGTGTGTGTATACGTGTATGTCTGTGTATATATATATATATGTTATATATATATACACATGTAGATACTATACTGTAATTCTAACAAGGAACACCCAAAATCTAATTGTTCATCCCTTCTTTGGGCTTTGCGTCGAAGAATTTGGGCTTTAGATTTGGGCTTCGGCCTTGGTGGGGACCGCGTGCTTGGTGGCTTGGGGGGGGTACTTCCTTAAATCATAATGATAATGATAATTCGTACGCTGAGATAGGAACCCTACATTCTGCTATACAGGTACTTACCGTTGGACCCATTTGGGGAGTTGAAGAGCTCCGGCATGGAGGGTGTAGGGCTTGAGGCCTGAGCTGTACAAAGCTACAAGTTTAGGTGTCAGGTACAGAGGCAAGTTGGTACAGCTTCTATGTTCACCCGTTGCCAGCTCTCGGTGTGGCTTTTCCAGGATTCAAGCTTTGGTATTTCTCTGAACTAGGGTCCCTGCTTGTAAAGATTCCTTATACATATGTTCATAAATATTGGAGCGCACGGTCCTTGGGACGGATTTAAAGTTTTCATATTGGCCGTCCCTGGAACACAACCCGTAAGGAACAAAGAAGCGTCCACGGCGCCTTCTGTTTTATAAGGGTGCCGTACTATATTGGGGGCTTAAAAAAGGGACCCTCATTTCAAGAACTAGCCACATGGAAAAGAACTTTCAGTCTCACTCACACGGGAAGCCCGGAACACGGAGTTCCGGGGGATGCATCTTGCAACACATCACTCGAGACACTTGTACACAAAGCCGAACGACTGAAAGTCCAATTTAAGATCTAAGACAGCAGTGCTCTTTGCGCCAACACTAAAGCAATTGCAAAGCTCAACAACCAACCGATCGAAGACCAGCACGAAACTCCCAATGATCGCCCCGTCTCTGCCCTCAAGCAGCAACCCTAGCTGTACTCAAGAACATGACATGATATCCCCGATTGGCAACCCCAAAACGAATTGCAAAGGAGAGTATGGGCAGCCCCCACAGACACTAAATCCTTCAACCCTACAGCTTAAACCTATTCAGAAACCCGAAACCTTAAACAACCCTAAACCCCAAACCCTAAAACCCTAAATGCTAAACCCTAAAACCCTAAACAAAAAAAGCATGAACAGCGAACCTTCATCCTCCAGGATGATCCCCCAGAAGGCCTCCGTCAAACATTTGGGGGTTGAGAACTCGTTCGGTTTACCCATAGGCCCCCTAAGGAGTTCCTTTTTTGGGTTTAGGGTGTAGGGTTTAGGGGTTTAGGGTTTTGGGTTTACCCATAGGCCCCTAAGTAGTTCCTTCTTGGGGATTACCTTATCGGATTCTCTATATAAACCAAGAAAAGGAACTACTTAGGGGCCTGTGGGTAGTCATTCCGGCTTTGGAGTTTCGGGCCTCCGTTTATCCGACTTGGGACTTGTCGGAGTACCTAGACCCTTAAATGTAGTACCTTTTTCTGGTTACCTTAGTTTCTTATTATAGGATCCTAACCGTAAATAAAATAGGTCATCCAAAAAAAGGTAAGACATTTGAGGGTCTAGGTAAGCTTCAAGATCAAGGAAGCTTAAAGGGATGTCTCATGCGGTTTAGGGCCTCCTGCAAGGTTTAGGGTTCAAGGGGTCTCCTGCGAGGGAGGAGCTTCCACTTTACTCAGAAACCCACACCCCCATCCAGAGCTTCTGCCACAAAGGCTCATATATCGGAATCTGACTGGGAAATATCCCCTTGCGCATGTTGCCAACATAAAGGTAGCATACACCCCGCCCTCCTCTTACGGTAGCATCGAGAAGCTACTTCAAGCAAACAGGGACTGGAGCAACTGAGGGCCGAACCGCAGCAGCAGCCCTAGAAACCACCTCCGGGCAGAGAGGAGGGTTTAGGGTCTAGGGTTTTAGGGTATAGGTTTTTAGGCTTTATGGCTTTAGGGTTTTACGGTTTAGGGTGTTAGGGTTTAGAGTTTTAGGGTTTAAGGTTAGGGTTAAGGGTGCAGGCCTTCTTAATTTCGTAGTTGGGACACGGTTCACGTAAAGGGCTTCTTGCAAGAAGGGTCACTACAAAGGTTCAATAAGGGTGCTATGACATAGGGGTCCTCATAAGGGTATAGCACACCATAAATAGAATCAGGCAGCCAGAGGAATAAGATCGCTGCGTAGAACCCCGAGCAATGGTTGAACCCCAAACCCTGGACCCCGAACCACAAACCCTCCCAGACTCACACCACGTTTTGAAAAAGCTTCGGGAAAGGCGAGGGGTTCTGAACGGAACGGAAAAGACACCCGATGAGCCCAAACCCATAGGTTCAAAGCTTAGGCTTCACTGCGCCGAAACTTGGAGCCGGGACTGGTGCGACGCTGCCGTGCTACTGCTGGGGTCTTGACCTAATGTAGGGGCCTAAAGTAATTACCTACACTATTTTTGAGGGTTCCTTGATATAAATATAGTAAGTATATCTCTACCCCAAAACCCTATTCTAACTATAAAGGCCCCTACAGTATGGGCCCATCTGGTCTGAATAGGATCATGGCATACGCAGTCACCCCTGACAACATCACTTCGCAGCGAGAATGCGAAAGACGGGTCCCGAAGTGGGTTGCTGGGGTATTCTCTCATAAACGCGTCGAAACAGCAACTTTCAAAAGGCCCAATAAATCTCTGGAGGATTCAATTCCGAACTCTGCCACCGTAAACTCTTGCACCCTGGAATCCCAGACCCGAACCCCACAAACAAACAAAAACCGTTCCACGCAAGCCCAAAGCTTCCGGAGCATCCTGAAGCAGCTTCACAAGACCCGTCGCACCTCTGAATCCCGGCTATATAAATAACTAAATCCCTCAAAAAGCCCCATCAGAAAGACCCTGACGAACCCCCCTCTCCTCATCGTAGTGGCCTACAAGACTATCCCCTACACCATAAACCTTATAAAGTTGCAGCAGGAAAGTTGGAACATCACTATCCTGGTGCCCTTAAGGCAAAGCATAAGGGATCTTAGCACTAATCACCCTAAATCCATGCTCCAACTTTCTGGGGTAAACCCCCCAACCCTAACCCTAACCCTAAACCCCAAGACTCTATAAAACCTTGCTGAAAGCAAAGGTCGTGAGCCTGGCCCCTGGAAGAAGGTCGCCCCACGACCTTTCGAGCTCAAGAACCGGCTTGGCGAGGAAGTATATAATAATGGTTTAGGGTTTAGGGTTTAGGGCCTTTAGGGTTTGGGATTCAGGCATCGGCGGCTTCCGGATGTTCACGGCTGCGATTTCTTGATGCTTCTGGGTTTGCGAGGGGTATAAGGGTCTAAAGTGCCAGGCTTAGGGTATTCAAAAGCGACTGGGTTTGTATAGGTCAGGCTTTGTATCGGGCCAGCGGATTTGGCTCCAGGATTTGGGCTGCGGGCTAAACCCTAAACCCTAAACCCCTAAACCCTAACCCCTAAACCCCTAAACCCTAAACCCTAAACCCCTAAACCCTAAACCCCTAAACCCTAAAACCCCGATAAACCCTAAAACCCTAAACCCTCAACCTTAGACTGCCGGGGGGCCACGTCTCGGGTGACACAGGGGCTCTTGGAGGCAGTATTGACCGAGCGCTTTGGCCGCGATTAATTTAGCGGCCCAAAATATCTAATCGTATTCACTTATAGCCTGCATATAGAACTATAGTATATTGGCCTATCATACACTTCAGAGCCCTGTTCTAATTATGCAGGCCCCTTCGTTGGAGTTTGATGACATGACGGAGGCCTGAAGTTTGCCCTCCCTTTTAGAGTTCAGGGTTTCTAGATACGGTTTAGGGCTTTGGGTTTCGGGGTTTATAGGGTTTGGAGTTTGGGGGTTTGGGTGCCTAGTTTGGCAAACGAAAGAGTGGCGAATGGTGCGGCGCACCAGAAAGCACACTCCAACTTGGTGCCGGATTTCCATTACTGTTACGTACTACTATGAATATAGGTTTAAAAATATAGTGATGATGATGAATATAATATTTCTGCTCCTTGTTAGTGTTCCGGTGCCTCCCCCGGCCGACAGGCCACGCAGTGACTTTGAGCTTTTGGGGGGTGCTAGGGTTGGGCGGAGAGGGTGCTAAGAAGTCCCAATCTTCAAACAGCCGCCCATCAAAGCTGAAAGAGCATCTCGCCCGGGAGCTGCTTCTCTGTCACTTCTTTTTCCTGGGCTTGTGGGGGAGGGGCCGACATGGCACCGGCTCCTGTGACTCCGCTTGCTTCTCCTTGACCAACACATCCTAGGTTGATGCAGTGCTGAGGCACAATCAATGCGCAGCACGTAGGCTTAACCCTAAACCCTAAACCCCTAAACCCCTAAACCCTAAACCCTAGGTGCCCCGCAAGGACTGCTCCTGCCCGTGCAAGGGCTACTCTCCCCACGCAAGACCTGCCTGGGTGCACTCAGTCAGCTAAACAACCAACATGTTGCGCAGCAGGCAGCCTTCTCTGTGGCATCCAAACCCGGCAGCACTGCGCAAGCAGTTGTGCCGCTTCTTGTGCTCATAAAGACTTCTTGGACACAACCACATCCACGCTCAGGAAGCCTACCCTAACGGTCCATGTAGCCAAATAGATATACATAGGCCCCAAAGTACCCAAATAGGGACTACCTTAAGGCCAAAGTATATCTATTTGGGTACATGGACCCTTATAAGGGCTATGTTGTGAAGGCATGAAGCCGCATGACTAAAGCCCCGAAGCTGGTGTTTCAGGAAACTCATGCCACGCTAAGTCCCCAAACCCTACATACCCCAAAGCCACGCAGCAAACTTCGAGTTTACAAGACATCAGTTTCGAACCTGGGCACTCAAAGAGCCCAATACCCCTTAATTCAGGAATATACCTTAAATCATGCTATTAAGGCCCCGGATAATTTAAGGTATATTCCTTAATTAAGGGGTATTGGGCTCTCTGGGCTTATCACTGACACTCAGGAGCCCCTGGATTCAACCCCGTACGGCTTTCTCTTTAGCTTAGGCTACCAGGACGTCTTCTGGCAACTGGCTCAAGGATGCGTGCACGACGATTTGGGAACAACCTCTCATTTCTTGTCCAGCTAGCCCCCTCCCCTTGCCGAATTATTATTATTATCATTAATATTATCAAGCCCATGCCAATCCGAAACCTAAACCTTCACTCCCAGGTTCAGGGTTTAGGGTTTACGCTGTGTAACGAAACCGTAAACCCGAAGTCCGAAACCCTACCTTTGGTTAGTAGGGAATGGAAGAATGGTAGTAATGGTACTTATAATAATAGTTCCCATTCCTCCATTCCCTACTAACCAAAGGTAAGAAACCCAAAGCACAAAGTCTCCAGGAGACTCGGCCTTTGCTTTGACCGGCTCCCTGCCTGAGCGGCGGTGAGCTTTGGCTGCGGGGCATTCGTGGACTTATCCATAGGCCCCTAAGTAGTTCCTTTTTGTGGCTTATATTTAGAATCCTAGAAGGTAATCCCAAAAAGGAACTACTTAGGGGCCTATGGGTAGGTTCAGGGCTTCCGGGTGCATACTCGACGTGCTCTTGCGAGGTTATGTGGCACCCAAAGGGTCCTAGATACGGTTATGGGGAGTACTTTCCCAAATAATCATACTAGTAATTCCTATTCTAAACAACCCTACATCCTACCATATAAAGGGATAAGAACGAAAAATGCCAGAGGAAGCTGGAGGCTCATACATTCGTACGCCCTCGGCGAGGATGTCAATCTGCACTGACACTATTGCACAGTTTAGGGTTTAGGTCTGAATTATCGCGGGGAGGATACCACTCTCATGTGCTCTAGCTAGTCGTCTCCGTAGGTTCTGCTTTTGTCATGCCAAGCTTGACATGATACCGGGGTCGCAGGGCACAGGCTGAAATTGTGTACACAGAACCCAACTGAAGTCTAGCAAGGAATCAATTGACAACTAGAAGAGGCCTACCCTGCATGCCCGCAGCTGTCTGGGCTCAATTCTGTAAGCCCCCACTTGGAGGATCAGGGGACAGAGGAAGCAAGGTTGCACGCTCATTGGGTTCCCTTATACTGAGAACCCTGCTTACTAACTTCCCTGATAAACCCTAAACCCTAAAACTAAAACCCTAAACCCTAAAGGCCCTAAGCCCTAAACCCTTATAAAAGACATACCCAGTCGGAGGATGCCAAGGTGCTTTTGGACTCTTTGGGTGCCAGCTGAGGCAGCGCTGAGGTGCTCTTGGACATTTGCATGGCCTGGCTCTGGAACAGACCACGGGTTGGGTAGTGTTGATGATAGAAATCCTGCATTTCCTTCAGGACCCTAAACTATGGGACTCATGGTATATTCCTTACCATGGGTAATGCAGGATTTATATCATCAACCGGTAGTATAACTGCAACAAGGATCCCCGGAAGGAGTCATACTGCTTATATTCTGACGCCTATATCAGGGTTCCGGCTTGGAGTTTTGGAGCTTAGAGTTCTGCCGGCTGCGCTGCAAAACAGTTGCATTTAAGTTTTTCCTGAAGTGCAAAGATTAAGATAGGGTCAAACCAAGGTTTGGGGAAGCCAGAGACCCTAAACACAACAGCAACGAAACCCGGAAACATTGCGCCAACAACCCCAACATCTTTTAAAAAATATGCAACCCTAGATACCCTTGAGCTACAATAATCAATCCCCGCGGTCCAAACAAAAAAGCACGGACATCAACCACCTGTGGTGGCTTCTTCACTGCCGGCGCACGACGCGGCCTGGTTGGTGTAGGGATCTAGGGGTTTAGGGTTTCGGGGTTTAGGGAACCCTAGGACCGAAACCCTAAACCGCTTATGTTTTGTACATGTTTTCGGGTGTTTAGGGCTTTCGGGGGGCATGATGTAATGAAGGCTTTAGGACTTCGGGGCTTTAGTGCGTTAACGGCTGTGGGCTTTCGGGTTGTAGGGTTTATGGGATAGCTTCGGCACTTGGGGTTCAAGGTCTGGGGTTGCAACGAAACTTCCAGAACACTGGAATCGAAATGCCAACCCTAAACCCTAAACCCCTAAACCCTAAACCGTATAGAACATGAAAGAAATAGAAGGGCTGCTAAAATGGTTAACGGGGTTCCGGGATCTGAGGAAGGCTACTCGTTACAGCTTATCAAGCCTCTACATTATGATTGTCTTCCTATGCACCGTGAGGAAACTACTGTTGATGATAAAAATCCTGCATGACCTTAAGGACCCTAAACTATGGGAATTATGGTATATGTTCCTTATAAATTATAAGGAATATACCATAATTCCCATAGTTTAGGGTCCTTAAGGTAATGCAGGATTTATATCATCAACCGTATCACGGGATACCAAGAGCCTGCAGCCCGGAATCCTGAAGGCTGCACAAGCCTCAACCCCCGAAACGCGAAACTTTGGCCGGAAATCCCAAAAGGCCAAACCTAACTTCATCCCAAATCTGAAAAACCACCAGGTGCAGAAGACCCTAATCCTGCGCCTTGGACCCCTACAGGCATCTACAGTATGAACGTAGTACCCTTGTAGTACCCTTGTCATACTGGAAGCATACTTATAGAACTCTTCCGACCCTAAACCCTAAGCCCCTAAGGCCAAAACCCTGTAAACCCCCCCCCCCCTCCAAACTCTAAAACCCTAAACCCTATATAAACCAGTACGAACCCTGAGCATTCTAAACCCCGAAGCCCGAAACCCCAAAACCCCTAAATCCTTAAAACCTTTAAAGCACCGCCGCGATAATATGTCCGACCTTGGCAGCTTTAGGGCTGCAGGGGGCAACCTCAAAGAGTTTCCGAGGCCCTTGGGGTTTAGGGGCGGGCTTGCAGGGTCTTTGGTTGAGGGCTTTTAGGGTTCGGAGGTGTTACATAGAGGGGTTTAGGGTTTAGGGCTTAGGGCTGCGGGGTCACGCTTGAGGGTTGATGGATTAAGGCGGTCAGGCAGCGGTTTAGGGTTTAGGTTTTGGCTCGTGCTCCAAGTCTAGGCTGGAAGGTTCCACAGGTAGTCGATTTTACGACGCATCGTGTTGAACATCGCTAACAAAACGCAAGCGTGATGACCGTGATGCTAGCTTCGGTACGCAGCGCAACCACGCTGAGGTGGGCGACGAGACCAGCAGCCAGCGGCCGAGCTGTACTGTGAGCGCCGCTTCATCATCGAAGCATCAACGACAGCCAGCGTCTTCATAATCAGCATATTTGGCACCATAGCCGTCGTCGCCACCGCCATAGCCATCATCAGGGCCAGGTTCATTACCATGACCACTCCATGACTATTCTCAACAGCAATCAACAGCGTCACTGTCATCAGCATATCCGGAATCATGACGATGTCCATATCGTCATCATCATCATCATCATCACCATGTTGATGATGTTGGTAGCGATGATGACGACGATCAGCAGCTTCTTTAATTTGTACTCCTTCTCCACAGGAGCAGCAAGCAGCCGGCAGGGCCGAAGTCCGAAAGAGCTGGTGTGCCTCTTACAAAAGACCAAGCACAAGAGTCGCCAAGCTTGCAATCCCACAGCCCCTCAACACTGAAATTCATCAATCCTGAAACGCAAAGCCCGCGCCAGCCGTCCCTTCTAAGCCAGGGGCAGCTTGGCCGGGGATGGTTTGAAGGTCGGCGTCTGGCAGCTTGAAAAACGACTTTTTGGGGCCTTGGTCTCGGGATTTCGCCTTTTGCACGGCGCGCGTCATTAAACTGTAGGCTAACAGGGCATTGGAGAAGCGGGACTCTCTTGTCACCAGGTAATGTTGTCCCGGCCTGTAAATTCAAAGTTCGGAGCGCGACGAACCGTCACAAGGTACGGAAAGAGAAAGGTCTGAATGTTAAGCCAGCGAAAAGGAACAGAACAATTGGCTGTCACTAGAGTATGGAGACAGTCAGCTATGTGCCATGCCTTGATGCAAAGGCAAAGGACACTACTGTGCGGCCTCATAAGAGCTCAACTCTGCATTGACGGGCTTGAGGATCAAAGCCCAGGCTTTTCACGCCGGACAGAAAGAATGATGGCCTCGTTCTTGTCTTTTTGCAAGCCCACCCTCGTGTCCAAGAGGCTACAAATCTAAACAGACAAAGGTCACACGGCGCGTTGCCGTTCCACCCAGAACTCCTTGACGCAAGAACACAAGCTAATCCAAAACCATGTTAGACAGAAGACAAAGCCGTTGCCCTTTAAGCCCACTATGTAGCACCCTTCAACACTCCAAATTCCGATTCTTGCCTTGTACACGGACAACACGTCACCAATATTCAATAGCGGCGAGGGGCCGCTCTGCAGTTGGCAGTGACCACACAAACGGAGACCGAGATCCAGATGTCCCAAGTGAGCGACACTTCCAAAAGAGGTGCCCAAATTTGAAACGTTGTCGCCAGAACCCCTGCGAGAGATCAGCCTGAGCTGTTACTACAAAATCAAGGTTCAGCGCCTGAAGCGATTCGTGAAGTCGATCCAACATGTCGTAAGCCCACCAAACGCTGAAGCACGTAGACACAGTAGATGCAGTGAGAAGAGCACGCACACGTAGACGCATGCATGCGTAAGTAAGAGCAGGTGGTGACTTTATAAGCCTCTGCCTACTATTGAACTATTGCGGGTCTTCTTGTCATCGAAACAGGCTACAGAATACTGCTGCAACACGTATGCACAACACGACATCGCCATAGCATGAAACGATACTTTTCCGGAATATCTCACAGAGAATAAAGGTTAAGCTGTCGGAGTCCTACTAAACCATAACAACCCTGAAAGTTAGAAGGGTGGGTATTGGAAAACTAAGGATAAGATCTTACCCTAAACTCCAAACCCTGATCCCTAATCCCTAAACTCTAAACCCCACTCCCTAAACTCTAAACCCCAAGCCCTGAACCGCAAAAGCACGAAAGCATCCCTCCCACTGCAGACCAGGCCAGATGCCTTGGAACTAGGCGACCTGCGTCAAAGCTCCGTTTGTCTTAAGGGTTTAGGGTTTAGAGATGCTTCAAAAAGCTTAGGGTTTAGGGTTCAGGTTTTAGGGAGGGTCTTCGGAATTAGAAACGAAAACTCCAGGGGTTTTCAGACCATAAGAGGCCCTTGAAAATCCGGAGATGGTAGGATTCTCCCTGTATATACATATACACTTAGTATGTATATAACATCTATGTATGTGTGTGTGCGTCTCTCCTTCTCTCTATCCGTATATATATATATACATGCATGCATGCATGCATGTATGTATGTATAGTCATATGTATGTATGTAAGTATGTATGTATGTATGCATGCATCCATGCATGCATGTCTATAAATAAATAAATAAATACATACATACATATATATATATATAAATATATATGAGATCTGTTGAATAATGAATCTGTTGATTTGGATAGAATCTTGTACTCTTATCATATACATCACAACATAATAAGGCAATCTTGTATTCCTGTTGTAAGGAAAGTCAAGTCAGGGACCACTATGTGACAAAGTGTTGACAGAGTGCAATCCAGGAGTGGTTGGTGGGAAGCGGAAAGACCAAAAGCTCGCGTCGCCGACAGCACTCTCCCAAGGGAGGCCGGGTTTCTTCATCAACTTGACCGGCTTCGAGCGACCAGGGGCTCCCCAAGAAGGTTTAGGAGAGTCAAGAACCAAGCTCAAGCGCACACACCTGGACCTTGTCCGGGCTTTCTTTACGCCCCCTTGCAGAGCTCCACTCCTAACTGCTTGGAACTTCGTCGTATGGATGTACGGTCGTCCATGTAGTGCACCGTTGCGCTTGGCGGTCCCGCACAGCTGCTTCCACCGTACGAACACCCGTAGGATCCCTGTTCTAAACAGATCCGTATCAGACGTACCCCTAAGGCAGGTGGGGCTTGAGGACTAGCAGGGTCATGTGCATGGATTCTTCGTGTTGGGATGGCCCAGACGAGAGGGTTTCAGTGCAGACACGTGCAGACAAGGCAGATCCCAAACTGCCTCTTTTGCTTTAGGATTTAGGGGCCATTTAGGGTTCTGGGCTTCGTCACCCTCGAGTGGACGTTTTCTCGGGCACCCTATAAAGCTATGCATCCCTATACCTAGTTCATGGTTGGGGTTGTGTGAAAAAGTCAAACTTATATTCCTTATTCGGGCTTAGGCAGCAAAAACCATGCGAAATGTTACCCGACTATGAAAAAGATACGCTCATGTAGGGGCCTTAATAATTAGAGTAGGGTTTTGGGGCATAGTATACTCCAATTAAACAAATAATCTATATACTAAGGAACCCCCAAAATAGTATGGGTAAGTATTTCGACCCCTATACTACCCATAGGCCCCTAAGTAGTTCCTTTTTGTGGTTTTTTTGGATTCCGATAAGGTAGTCCCAAAAAGGAACTACGTAGGGGCCTATGGGTATACCCAGAACACTGAACCAAACCATCAGGTTCAGATCTTCAGCCAGAAGCCAAGTGGGTAGTTCTCTGAATTGGGGTCCCTTCTTCGGTCCCCAATATGGGGGTTTCCGAAAATAGGGGGCCGTAATATAGTAAGCCTCATTATAAGGACCCCAAATAAGGTACCCTAATTTTCGGAAACTCCCATAGAGTACGGCACCCTTATAAAAAGGACCCCCAAAAGGGACCCTAATCTAGAGAACTGCCCGAATAGTACCTTATAGAAACCCTTATAGATCCCTTTCAGGAACCCTAAACGGACCCCAAAAGGGACCCTGATTTAGAGAACTGCCCAAGTCTCGAAGTCAGCAGAAAGGAAACCCTCAAAGCCCTTCAGCTCCCAAGTCCTAAACCCTTAAAGGTTTCGGGCTTCAGGGGTTTATGGGTTTTAGGGTTTTAGGGTTTAGGGGGTAATAGGATTTAGGGTTTTGGGGTTTAGGGGTTCAGGGTTTATAGGTTTTTATGAAGGGTTTGGGGTTTAGGGGTTTAGGGGTTATAGGGGGTTTAGGGCAGCTTAGGTTCTGGAGGGGACTTTCCGTCCTAATCTCATCACTCCTTACCCCTGAGCATCAGAATAGCCCAAAAAGCCTCAAAAAGTAAGGTCTTTGGGCCCAAAAGCCCTTAAAATATCCTAAACCCTAAACCCTAAAGCCTAATCTTTGGGCCCAAAAGCCCTTAACATATGAGTCCTTTGAGGGGTAAGGGTACCCCCTATCATCCCCGAGGTCCTTGGACCCTTGAAACCCTTGGGCCCCGTCCCCCAAACATCCGGGGCGCCAAGTCCCAAACCTCAAGGGTTTTAGGGTTTGGGGTTCAGGGTTTAGGGTTTAGGGTTGAGGGTTCAGGGTTTAGGGCAAGGACCGTAAACCTGGAGCCTTAAAGCCCTTGCTCCCCCAAACCCTCGCCCTTACACCGCAAATCCTGCCAGCCAGAGGCTTCAAAGCCCGTCCATTCAGGCATACACCATAAACTGCAATAGGAACCCTCATAAGAGTTAAAGGCTCTACCCCATGACAAAAATATGTGAGACTACCCTGAGTATTGCAATGTATACTTGAGGCTTGTTGTGCCCTAAATCAAATCCGGCACCCTAAAACCACCAAACAAACATCGAAATCATAAGCCCCGAATGCTCTAGACAACATTTCAAGGACCAAGGCCCAAACCCGCCAAAGACACGAACCCCGGGCCTTGTGATCGAGGCCGCGGTCGATTTCGAGGCCCAGCTACTGGTCGTTACTCCGCACTCAGCCTCTACCTCGCAGCTACGGCGGAGATGAAATTAGTTCTGGTTTTGTTGTTTTCAGGTTTTGGTGCTTATATGTTAGAACTTAGAACTGTAGAGTTTATGTAGGGTCTTTCAATTTAAACTTGGGATTTCAAGGCCTAGGGCGTGCTCTTGATGTAGGCTTTCTTCTTTCATTTCTTGCTGTTTAATTTGCCTTTTGTCTTCGATTGAGAATAGCTGCCACTGTTCTCTGCATTGATTGTGACCCCTAAACCCTAAACCCTAAACCCTTGTGGGGGGTCTACGGCCTTGTGTGGGAGCTGAGCTCCGAAGTAGAAGGCCTCTGGCGAAGGCCTTATAGGTAGCTTTGCCCTAAGACTCCAAGTATACAAATAGTACCCACTTCGGGGTCAAAAGTCTATAAAATAGTACCTACTTTGGGCTAGTTGGAGTTCTAGGGTTGAGGGCTCCTAAACCCTAAATCCTAAACCCAAGCAGCAGGGAGGGGGTTCCGTTCAGGAGGTTCCTTTCCGGGTTGCCATAACGGAACGGGTCCTTCACGATTTCCTGTAAGGCTTTTTTTATGGTATAGGATGCTTCGGGATGTTCGGGCTTCGGTCTTGGGGTTTAGGGCCACGGTCATGCGGAAGACACGAAACGAAACTAATCCCTCAGGGCCCATGTACCCAAATAGATAGACTTTGGCCTTAAAGTAGTCCCTATTTGGGTACTTTGGGGCCAAAGTATATTAATTTGGGTACATGGACCCTTAGGGCCTTAGGGAATTCGCAAACATAGCACGAAGACCCTCCATCTACATGTGCCAGTCAATGGAAACTTCTTGGGATGTTCGCTTCCAAGCCCTGCAGAGGGCCATACTGACTAGACTGGGGTTTGAGGTATAGTATACTCTCACTTTAACGGGAGATCTGAGGAGCAGCTCTTCTAATTCAAGCTTCTGCCTATAGGAAGTGAAGTAGAGAACAGCCTCCGGCTTCGCATGCGAGTTGCCAGCATGGAAGGCAAAAACACCCGTACACGCAGAACCTTCGGCATCAGCTCGGAAATCTCATGACCGCATGGAAAGGATGAAGATATGATCAGGGACGTAAACACGAAACCCTAAACCCGAAGACAAGATAAACAAAACGACTAAGCCCTCATTACGGAACGCTTATAGACCCTTTCTTAAGACCCGCTTAACTGCAGCAGCCCTATTCTAGCTCTTCAAGACCCCAAGGAACCCCTGCGGCTTAAACCCCTAAACGCTAAACCCTGAACCGTTACTCCCTAAACCCAAACCTGACCCTTAACCCGCAACTCCTAAACCCAAAATCCCTAAGCCCGAAACTCCTAAACCCAAAATACCTAAATCCTAAACTCGAAACCTTATATTTTGGACGCTTGCCCGGCCTCGGGTTTCGTCGCTGGAGGAAGGATAGGAGCCGAGGAGTACTGCACCTGCCTCCTGCAGGCTTTACGTGGGTTTAGGGATGTTCAGGGTTTAGAGTAGAGAAGAGGTCATAAGGTTCGTAAGCTTCTGAGGGGTTCACAAAGGTGTTTAAAGGTTTAGGGTTCAGGGTTACATTTGGAGCTTCTGCGGACTCTTGGAGCAAAGCTCCGGGATCTCTTTTGATTGGGTTTAGGGTTTAGGGTTTAGCCGGTCTAGCGGAGGCAACGCACGGTCCTAATGTAAGTTTCTGAGTCTTTTATTCGCCCCCTGGAAATGACGCGCAAGGGTTCGGAAACTTGTGCAGGGCAGAAACTTTCGACATTGCGACCAAAATCGTATGAGCACTTAGTCTTGCCCATCTTGCTATATCTTTCCGTGCTTCCTCCTCCTCGTCCTGCTGCTACGCCTACCCAAAAGCTCCTACTCCCACCACCTGCTACGCCTACCCAAAAACTCCTACTCCCCCACCACCACAACCACCGCTGCCACTACAACGACGACGAGTACATCACAACCGCAACCATCCTCGTTAGCCTTCGCGATCTTTTCACCAGTACATAAGACTAAGAACTCAAGACGGAGATTTTCGCACCAAAAACACGAAGAACAACGCCCCGGGGTTGGAAGCCCTACAGCGTGGACATGCAGAGCCACAAGGTCCTACGTACCGTTAGGGGGGGATACTTCACCAAATCATTACAATAGTAGCTCCTAGTTTTACGTAAAACCCAATATTCTACTTGAGGCACATAGGACCCTTTGGGGCCAAGCGTTGCCCTCTGCACGCATGCCTCTTCAAGATTGCGATGGCATCGTCCAGCGGCGTTTCCTCAGTAGCTGCCGCTTTGTAACGTTGCTATAACACTTTCCACACCGGTAAAAACCTCGAGGGCGGTGTGGAGTTTAAGGCCATCCACTCTATAAAGGGCTTTTGGTTCTGAAACTGACTGTGGGCATGGCCTAGCATAATGTCTTCGCTAAGCTGCCACTGTAGTGCTGAATTTCGTCCGAACACTGATCTCGGGCCCCAATAATGAAATGGTAAGCAAGGTCTGCAAGATTCTACAAAGAATATCCGAACGGGTCCTAGGCATTGTTATGGGGGATACTTTCCCACATATTTAATGGTCATTCCTACTATATAAGTGTTGAACTCCTACACTGTACTACAGGGACCCTTTGGGTATGTACTGTACTGCAGCTCGTTTCAGCTGGTTTCGGCGAGACTGCTCGAAACGTTGGAGAAGTGGGGACAGCGTTTCTGGCTATGGGCTTACAGCATGCCCAACACAAACTTTAAGTAGATGCTGCCGCGGAATAGAACTCGATCGTGATCGGGAGCTATGGAGCCTCTTCTACCTTAGAATGTTCCTATACTTCCGGCTCGGACTTGATAGATCGTCGGCATTTAGGAGTAGCTTTGGGGTGAAGATCGAGATGCTTTGGGCCTTGCCCCAAGGGTCCAAGGACCTAATATTCATATACTCTCCCAAATAGTAACCCACATACCTACTATCCGAAACCTAAGTACCAAATTACTGGGTCCTACATACCTACTATCCGAAACCTAAGTACCTAATTATTGGGCCCTTTGCACCCTTAGGGTTGGGCCTTGACTTTTTCTGCGCCTCCAGGTTGGCAAGGACGGGTACTTGCTTTAAGGAGGAGAGCGTCGAAGCTGCAGGGCAAATCGGGTCCTTGGGAATACCCTCATGATGCCCCAAACCTTAATACCCTAAGTCCCTCCACCCTTCCCTAACCCCCCAGGTGCCTGCTATAAAGGGCCCTAGGGGCGCGAAAGTACTCTCTATAGAAGGTACCTGGAGGGTTAGGGCTTATAATGTTTAATTGTAGACCGAAGAACTTGGACCGAACTTCACGGAAGAAACCGTCCTCCTAACTGGGCCGCTGACCTCTCCTAAGGAGGGGAATCTGCTGGGAGCCATGGCGCAGTGACTCTGCAAATGACCGGGCCAGTTCTTCTTTCTCCGCTGTTTTACCCGTGGTAAAGCTGGGAGGCGTGGGGTGCGTGGCAGGCTAGCAGGGTTGAGGGTTTACCCATAGGCCCCGAACCTTTTTGGGATTCCCTTCTGGAGGATTCTAAATATAAACCATAAAAAGGGAACTCCTTAGGGGCCTAGGGGTATGTTTGTATAAAAAGTATCCCCTAAGCCCTAAACCCTAAAACCTAGGGATTCCGGAAGGTCGACCGGCTACGACGTAGACGAAGGACATGGCTCAAGGCCCTGAGCCAGATCGTTGCGACCAGTCTCCTGTTCCCGCTGAGGTTCCTGATGCTAGTGCCACAGGGTTTACGGTTTAGGGTTTTGGGTTTAGGGTTCTGGGTTTAGGGTAGGGTTTATAGGGTTCTAAGAAAACCACAAACAGGAACTACTTAGGGGTAGTGCCGCTGCTACTTACCAGCGCTAGCACAGCGTCCATGGCCAGACAAGCAACCTTCCTGGCAAGTGCTCTGCCACCTTCCTGCTTCAGAACCCTGAACCCCAAGCACTAAGCCCCTAAACCCAAAACCCCAAACCCCAAAACCGCCTGGGTGGATCAACATGAGTCACCGATACCTTGGAAGACTCCGGGCTTATGGGGATGTAGTCTGCGAGGTTTCCGTGCCCGAAGCACCAAACCGCCTAAGCCCAATTCATTCGTGGAGAGTTTCTGAGTAGGGCGACATCCAGCAGGAGCCACGAATGCAGGCTGTGAGCTCTCGGTGTAAAGAGCAGTTGTGTGGGGCGTTTGTACTTCGAAGGAACATGTCTGTATCTCTCTCCCTGTACATCAAGAGCTCCAAACCAGAAACCCTATGAACCCTACGAGCCCTAAACCCGAAACCCGAAACCTCATAAGTAGTTTCGATGGAGAAGATGCTCAGGCCATGCCTGAACCCTTGTCAATCCAAAAGTCGGCATTGTCTGACTTCACGTCAAAAGTTTAGGATGCCCTATGGCCCTACCCATAGGCTCCTAAGTAGTTCCTTTTTGTGGTTTATATTTAGAATCCTATAAGGTAAACCCAAAAAAGGAACTACTAAGGAGCCTATGGCCCTAAACCCTAAGAGACCTCCTGCGTTCGGAGTTTGACCAGCTTTTCGCCTTGTGTCTCCGCAGGCAGCGCCAGGCCGCAGCAGCGTCGTGTGTGAACCCACTGCAAACTTCGAGTTCAGGTGAGGCCCCAAAGGCCCCTGGCATGCATGGTCATGGTATATACAACTACTATGGGTTTTAGGTTTCAACCACTATGGGTTTAGGGTTTAGGGCTTAGGGTAGTCATGGTATGTACAACTACTATGGGTTTTAGGTTTAGGGCTTAGGGTAGTCATGATATATACAACTACTATGGGCTTTAGGTTTAGGGCTTAGGGTAGTCATGATATATACAACTACTATGGGTTTTAGGTGTAGGGCTTAGGGTGGTCATGGTATATACAACTACTATGGGTTTTAGGTTTAGGGCTCAGGGTAGTCATGGTACATACAACCACTACAGCATGGGTTTTGGGTTTAGGGTTTAGGGTAGTCATGGTATATACAACCTTTGTGGGTTTAGGGTTTAGGGTTTAGGGTAGTCATGGTATATACAACCATTATGAGTTTAGGGTTTAGGGTTTAGGGTAGTCATGGTATATACAACCATTGTCACCAAGCATGATACCATAACCTACTGTACCCTATGTGACACGATGCCATGCCATCTTGTGTTGTATTGTTGTAGACTAAGCAAAAATGCACCCGAAGCTGCATGTAGCTGTATGGCCTGGAACGAATCCTAAACGGCCCTAAACCCTGAACCCTAAAACCCTAAACCCTAATCCCTACCCTAAGTGTCCAAAGGACCCAATAATTAAGTACTTAGGTTTCGGAAAGTAGGTATGTAGGTTACTATTTGGGAGAGTATATGAATATTAGGTACTTGGACCCTTTGGGCTAATTCGTAAACCCTAACCCCTAAAGATCGCAGGGGGCGGCCCGAAATCAGGTGGCTGAAGACTGAGCAGAGTGGCCCAACCATGATGGGCAGAGAGACATCCCCTTACAACTGCAGGTGTAGGGCAGTGTATGGTTTAGAGTTTAGGGGCTTTAGGGCTGTAGGGTTTTAACCCAGCATAACCTACCTTTTGGGAGCCGAAAGAGAATCGCAATACGAATGAAACCCGAGGGTCTAGGGCGCGCAGGCTTTAGGATACTTGGGAGGGTACTGACGAGGGTTCAAGTTCCCACTGCCGGGACTGCTACAGGGGCCTAAAGAGTTCGAGCTGGGCTTTCGACATCTTCACATACACACTTGGCTGTATCGACATACATATATAATAATAATAATAATCATAATAATCATAATAATAATAATAGTAATAGTAATAGTAATAATAATAATAATCATATATATACATATACATATACATATACATATACATATACATATACATATACATATACATATACATATACATATACATATACATATATATATATAACAGATATAATATAACATATATATATAATATAATTAATAAATGTAAATATATATAATGTATGTATATATATATATAATATAAGTAATCTTATAGCTTGGGGCCTGACAGGTTTGGTTCTATGCTCAAAGGGCCTTTTCAACCGGAGTCAGAAATTAAAGCAGAAGCGCCCCCTTCGAAGCCTAAAACTCGACCCTAAACCCCTCTAAACCCTAAACCCAAAAATTCCGGAAAGGGGACGTCTCTTACAGGCCACTGCTCGTTGAGTTGCAGAAAGCCGTTTGGCTGCTCTTGAGCTGAGAGTAGATTTAGGGGTTTAGGGGTTTAGGGCTTAGGGGTTTAAGCTTAGCTGCCTAGTACCCTGGCCCAAAAAAGCTTAGACTTTTCTTCTAGTAAGGGGGTTTAATGTACCAACAAAACTTTAAGTTTACCTATTGGGCTCCTAAGTAAGTGTACTACCCACCGTGAAAACTGCGATCATTACTAGTGATACTGCAACTTGCATTGTTCTTGTTGCTACTGTGCTATGATTGTCGTAGCAGTGCTAGTGCTATTCGTACTAGTAATACTAGTTGAGGGCGTCAAGGGTTTTTTTCTAGGGCCAGCGGACTTCGATTCCGGCTAAGAGCATAGCATCTTCATGGCAAAAACTAGAGCAACCCTTAAATTCCGGATGAGGGTCGTGGGTTTAGGGTTTAGGGCTTAGCAACCCTTGCATTCCGGTTTAGGGTTCCGATTCTGAAAGTAGACGAATCGTTCCTCGGTCGGTGCATGTAGCTGTTCTTGCTAGCTGGAGTCGGAGCTACCTGCAGCATGCAGGACCTGGAATTAAGCCAGAGAGAAGCAATGCCAGAAACGTTGTAGGGTGCAGGGTTTAAGGTTTAGGGTTTAGAGACGCTTCACACAAGCAAAACAGTTCAGCACACCAGGACTTCGCACAAAGGTCCCCAAGATACTCGAGCAGGATTCTGCCGGGTGCGATATTACCAGAGAAGTTGTGGCGATGCTACCCTGAACCCATTAGCTTCGACTCGAAGCTTCGGAGCCAGTAAACCAAGAAGACCCTTGTAGAGTGATACCCCTGTAAAGCCCTGCAGCATGGCAGGCAGCACTCCAACCCTCAACGAGTTTAAGAGTTGAGGGTTTAGGGTTTTCAAGCAAAAAACAGCTTGGCCGCGCCTTACATCGATAGGACCTACGGCTTACCAAGGCTTACATACATTCCGAAAATCGATCGATGAATAGTACACACACACACATTAATCAACACGCGCACACACACACATATATATGTATATATATATACACACACATGTATATATATATACATACACACACATATATATATACGTATATTCATACTGTTTGGTAGGTTCAGGCTTTAAAGATGGGGCTTGCGGTGATGCCATGTAGAGCCTCACCCCCTTCGCCACAGACCTGAAGGTTCTTCCACATGCTCAACCTTCCCAAACCTTCCTGCCCTAAACCCTAAACCCCGCCCAAATCCCCAACCTGCACAACAACCCTCGACCCCGAATCCCTATGCCAGAACACTGCATGTGAACATGGATTCATTGACAAAACTAGCTGCAAGATCACTGTATGGGGTGAAGATGTGATGGCTGGTACTATAGTTACTCTATGGGCTTTATTTCTTGAAGAATAACCATCAGGAACCTTGAAGGATATGTAACATGTAATCGGGGGCATGCTTAGTTGGAATAGCAGAATCCGGATAAGGAGCCCCCAGGAGTATGCACCAACCCTAAGGCTAAGGGGCCCTCTTTATCATTGTAGTAGAGTTACAGTAAGTTAAGTAAGGAACCCTAAGATCTAATGAACGGTATTCATTGTAATGTATTTACAAGATTAAGATATCACAAACTATGAAGCATTACTCAGACCCTTATGTTGTCTCTAATCCAACTCCCAGCTGAGAGCCACTCGGATGAACGCTGTTGATCCAGCGGAGTTGCACACCAGTCTCCCATGGGCACAACGCAGCCTGTATCCCTGGATGTGAAGATCACGTAACTTAACCTTTCGAAAACATGAGCCTCAGCTTAGAACGGCATCGCCCAGCATCTAAACAGGCTGCAACATAGCTTCTGAGAGGTAAGAACGTGTGTTTTCCTCAACCCCGAACATGTTCGAAGCAGATCCGAAGCACTCCAGCCCAGTTCTTTGGCTTAGAAACTACAACCTGGCGAGCCATGGTTGAATGCCGTCTTCGGTTGCAAGGCAGGTGTCCATTGGAGGCTCGATGCTTGACCCTCAGGGTCCATGTACCTATGCAGCATGATACCGTGGCCCTGAGGTTACCCTCTAAGAAGCTCATTGAGGCCCGAAGTACATGGAGAGTATACGAGTCTTAGGTACTTGGACCCTAGGATATTGTAAGCTGCAGAGTTCAAGGAGCCGACTCAGGCAGTCAGCAAAGTGCTCTTCAGAACTCGGAGGTGAGCAGGTGGGTGGACTGCTGCTGGGGGCAACCGTAGGAACAAGGCCCACTCGAAGTGCCCCACATGGCCCTGAAAGATCGTGCCCAGAATCTACAGCCGAAGTCCCCAAGCAACCACAGTGGAGGCTGCACCCCTCCCGATAGTCTGTTCTGTAGATGCGTCGGTCCCGTCACCCTTGATACGCTCGTACTGGCAACAGCCTACATGTGAACCTCTGTGTCACTACTCACGCGAGGCTCCGGGGGAGCCGATGCTGAAGTCTGGGGGTTGTGTTAGATGGCGGAAGCAACCTCAAGCTTATCCATAGGCTCCTAAGTAGTTCCTTTTAATGGCTCATGCTTAGAACCCTATAGGGTCATCCCAAAAAAAGCAACTACTAAGGAGCCTATGGGTAAGGCACATATAAGCCGAGAATCCCGTAAGCTTGCCTCGCATGTCGGGCTGCACCCCCCTTCCACGGGGCCTTGCTTCCTATGCCAACCCCAGAGTTGGGAAGTGTACATGCGGTCCGGTGCAAGGTCTACGCGGCCGTTCTGCATGACAGGTAGTAGCAGATAGCACAGAGGGAAAACTCATGATATATGTTATACTGGTCGGGCGAAAATATGTGGGCCTTGTATTTCGAGGTTGCCTCCACAATTGTTTGAAGATTAAATACCGACCCTAGTGCCCCAGTGCAGCAGGACCCGTATAGTAAGTTCTCGAAAAGGACCCTAAACAACACTTGCATCTAGGACTTAGGGCCCTAAACCCTAAACCCTAAACCTAGGGAAATTCAACAGTTAGGGTTTAGGGCCTTTGAACTGCATGGTATCGCCAGGCTCGAAGCCCTGAGCCCCAATAAGACCCTCGCAGCAATCCCCGGCTTCTCACCGTCCGGAAACATAAAGCAGGGAGCCCGTTAGGGCGATGTGGCATCTGCAGTTCTGGCCATAGATTGTGCAGTAGAGTCTAGGGCTTAGGATCTAAGAGTTTGGGAATTGGGGGGGGGTCCTCCGAGACTAGGTCTTAAGAATCTGAAGAATTTAGGATTGAGGGTTGCCCAAGGGAAGTTTCTGTTGAAGAGCCGCAACTTCTGGCACGATGACCTAAACCACTCAACAAACGGAAGCACATTGCCTGGTCTGCTACGGATTCTAAACCCGAAAACCTAAACCCTAAGCCCTATGGATACAGGCATATTGGGATTCTGAGAGAAGCATCTTGCCAATCCTTGGGTGCTTGATTTTCCTCAAACCCAAAGCCTCACCAGCAATCTCTTACATTAAACCCTCACGAGCCCGAGACAAGAACCCAATAAATTCTACAAGCCCATAGAATTTTCAATCTCGCGACTTTCTTCGACCTTCCGGGTGCCAAGTTGGCCGCCAGCGCAAGGTTTGTACCTTAAGCGCCCTTAGAACCCATGATGAACGAACAACAGTGTTACTAGTCCTTGGAGCTTTCTTAAAGAAATAAACACAACACAATTCACTAAGAACACCAGGGTGTAGAGAGGCACAGGCCTCCGTGCTCTGCAATCTTTCTTGAGGGTTTCGGCACCCTGGGCGAAGCCCTGCACACCCGAGGAACCAAGCGAGGCCTGGACGTCAAAACCACCAAACCGAGAAGTTTCATGGGCTGAACATTGGAGCCTGACTATGGTTTCGGACTATCTATATCTATATATATATATATACAGACTAGACGGGATAGAGGAACTACAAGGGGATGCTCTTACTCATAGGACCGAAGCCCGACTGGTCGAATCTGGTAGTTTGGTAGCTGGGCAACAGTACTGCCTGAAACCACCGAGAGTTCTGATATCAATCGAAGAACACACACACATCATGTAACTTGCCCTATCAATCGAAGCACACACACACACACCCCTGCACATACGTTATAGTGAACCCCAGAATGTTGGAACATGGATCAAGGATGTTTAGTGCCGGGATGCACTATACTTTACCTTAAGGGCATGAGGATAAGGATCTTCCAACTTTCTGGCTTCTACTGTAGACGGGACATTGAGGTTTTCATCCGCTCCTGGGCCCTGGGTTTAGGATTTTGTCCGTGCTGAGTAGAATGGTATGCGCGCTCTGCACCTCATGACAACTCTACCATGCATCAGCTCTCAAGCACAACCTCAGAAGCGACGCACTTAGACACCGGCATTTTGAGTATGACGAAAGGCGATATGCCTTCTACCATAGCATGCGAATGACGGTGAGGTCTAAGAAGAGGGTCCGCAGCGCCATAGGGTGGAACTCTCACATCCCTGCTTGGCAACATAAGCCCTGTCTGCTCACAAACAGCAGAGCTGGAATTGAAAGGATTCGGATCCGAATGCCGGCGGGGTGTCCAAACCGGCCGCACACGACAGAGTGCGCTGTCGGCATAAGTAGTCATTTGCAAAACGAGAATATCGACACCTGAAGGCCACGTTGCCCAGGTTGGTAGGCCAGAGTCGCTATCGTACGAAAAAACCAAAACCACTACAGTCGTCGTTGTTGCTCTTGCTTTTCTCTTGGTGGTGTTGTCGTCGCCCCCGTCCTTACTGAAGGATGGCAGGGCTACCTGCATATCTATGCTTGTTACGGTGGTTCCTTCTGTTTTTTTTCTCAGCACCGCATCACACTACCCGCCGAGAGACGTTTCTGCTGGCATCCGAAATCTCCGCGACCGGCTGCTGGCAATTGACAGTGGCTGGTCATTATCCCAGGAGTTGGCAAGCAAAATGTCAGGAACGAGCTGCGCGCTCGCAGTCTTCTCTTCAGATGCTTTCACGCACCCTGCACTAAAACCGGTGCGGGAGATTCAGAGAACAAATTGGGAACCGCATAGCCCTAACATATAGGGTCTTGAATATGAGGATCCCCCCAATAGCGAGAACCCCCTATAGTGCCTGAGGCTCATCACCCATGTACCCACAGGCTCCAAAGTAGTTCCTTTTTGGGATTACCTTATAGGATCCCAAATATGAACCATACAAAGGAACTACTTAGGAGCCTATGGGAAATTTAGGGAAGTTGCGGGCTGAACACTGAGATGTCTTTGAGGCACCAAGGAACAGGGCTTGACATATCGGTTCCATCCTGGGATAAGTCTTAAAACGATGACTACATGGTTTGTTAGCATACCTATATCGTTTCTATCAGGGGAGAGTATTGCAATTATTAACTGTTCAGACCCGTATCTCAGGGCGGAGGAGGCATCCGAGACGCCCGCAAGCCGCGCCTAGTGCAAGTAAGTCGTGTTGTGCTTGGCCATTGGCCGGGCACCCAACATTGCTGTTGTATAGCCCGCTGAAGCATGATCTGCCAAATTTTGGCACACACCTGAACACGGAGCCGGGGCTTGAGGCATCCCTGAAACCTCAACCCTGAACCATATTCGTCAGAGGGTCTCAGAGCTGAGCTTAGGCGGCGTAATTTCGGAGATCCTCTTCTTACATGCTGCAGGGATTTGAAATTTGTCCCTAAACCCTAATATCGATAAACCCTAAACCCTAAACCCTAAGCCCCGAACCCTCAACCCAAAACCCCAAACCTTATTAGACCTGTCTTGGATTCTAGCCAGACTGTCGGCTGACAGATGGCTCCTCCCAGGATTGACAGCCATGCAGTCTTTGTTCTGACTCCTACCCATAGGGCCCTAAGTAGTTGGAGCGCGGCGCGCATCTGTACACGAGGTTTCCTGTGCTTCAGACTTCTTCAGGAGGTTTCTTCAGGGGGTTTGCTGTGCGCTGTGCTTCCGAGTTGTTGTGGGGGTTGCC
>CAJNJA010010310.1:0-14273 GCA_905231915.1 Symbiodinium necroappetens
CAGCGCAACAGCAACAACAACAACAACTACAACTACTACTACTACTACTACTACTACTACAACTACAACAACAACAACAACAACAACAACAACGACAACGACAACGACAACGACAACGACAACGACAACAACGACAACGACAACGACAACAACAACAACAACCACAACGACGACGACGACAACAACAACAACAACCACAACCACAACCACAACCACAACGACAACCACAACCACAACCACAACCACAACGACAACGACAACGACAACGACTACGACTAGCACAACGACAACAATAACCACAACGACAACGCCAACGAAAACAAGACAAACGATTTCAACATCAGCCCCAGCATTGGCATCATCAGCCGAAACACATCATTCAATGCTGTCTACTACCACCATCACCCTCACCATCATCGTCATCACCACCATCACCATCATCATCATCAGCAGCATCACTGTCAAAATCATCGTCACCATGGTTTCACCAGCAGCAGCAATTTTCTCCCTCGCCACCATCAGCAACGACGAGCAGAATCGTCCTCAGCCCGGTACAATAACATGACGGATGGCGCGCTCTGCCGGCCGAAGACGAACCTCGTAATCCGCAGAGTTCCAGACGGTTTACATCTTCGGCACACCTCCTCTTAGTGTTGGGGATCGGTTTGAGGGTGCAGGTTGGCGAGTGAAGCCTCTGCCTCTGCAGGCTGGCTTCGTGTTGAGAGGAGCATGTTCTGCTTCCACGATAATGCGCACATAGTTGCCGGGGCTGGCTGAGTCAGACTATGGGCTATGGGCCTTTCGGATGCATGGTTTATTGCGGTACCTGGCTGTCTCGTACCAGCAGCCCACCTTCCGTATCAGTGACACTCGGGCTACTAATTAGAAAAGGTCTATCTTCCGCAACACTGCCCCATTGGTATAACACTATGATGATGAGGATGGCGATGCTGCTGCTGCTGATGATGATGATGATGGATGATCTTGATAGTGGTGATACTGATGCTGGTGATGATGATGATGATGATGCTGGTGGTGATAACGTTGTTGTTGATGATGACGTTGTTTTTGATGACGGTGATGATGATGGCGATGATGATGCTGAGTCTAGATTGACTATTGCAACAAGTCTCATTGCCATCAGCACCAACAGCAGCAGTGGCAGCAGCAGTACAACACCATGCAATTCCAAGTACCACATCATCATCTTATTCGTGCTGTCCGTCGCTGTCAGCACCAACATCACCTTCATCGTCGTCATCATCATCATCACCATCCTCGTCTTCGTGATCCCTCATCCTCACCAGTCGGTGTAGTATCGGCATCCGCATGTCAGGATCAGGACCGCACAGTAGTTATAGTCACCACGACCGGACACAGTCACTACAGAAGCTACTGTTCGCAACCAGGCCACACGAGGCTCCCACCCCGCCGAATCTTACGCACTTAGGGAAGAAGCTGGAAGCGGCTTCTGGGTCCCGTGGCTGTGGATGTCAGCTCGTCCTCTGCAAAACCGCGCGGCACTCAATCTCCAAGATGATGTCTCCAAGATGATGCGGGGAGTCACAGTTGAATAGGGTCCATCATTCTCCCATCAGTGCAGTAACGCTGAGTTCCTATGCTAAGGGTTGCTAAGCTTCTGCGAGTAACACGGCTTCTGCTGGCGGGGCGGTGGACATACTGAGTCGACGAAGACTATTGGGTTCTCCGATAAACTCTAGAACCGCCGAACGGTGAACTTGAAGAATCGTGCTCCTGCTCTTGGGGCTGGCTCATGGGAACATCAAATCCTCTTGGAATGGTGCAAGGGTTCCAGGGTTGTAGGCTTTCCGCAACATGGAAGGTCCTTCTAGATGATGTAATGAAACTCTATGTTATAGTACCGCAATATAGCATACCACAACATGCCGTAAGATAGTATATAGTACAGTAGTATACAGTATACTATAGTAGAATTGAGCCTTCAAGCGGAGTCTTTCTGAATCCCCGGCCCTCCCCGGGCTCCCGCCAGCTCCCGCCTCAATATCCGACCACGATGATCCGGCACCCGGGTTGAAGAAGGCACCGAGGTTGAACCTCGTTCTAGAGATTTTAGGGTTTAGGGCAAGTTTAGGGTTTAGATAGTATCATCGACTATTGCTATGATATACTGTAAAATACTATAATAACGTGACCAGAAAGATCTTGCTGGTAGTTTGGAGTCTGGTGGTGCAGGCGGTAGCACCCATCGTTTCGACTATTTGGCTCTGTCGGTGTGCCGTTGGAGCCTGCAGCAGTATAACGATAACTTTCTGCAGGACCCGAGGTTCGGAGCTCCAATTCACCCTAAACCCTAAACCAAAAAGACAGGGCCCCTGTGCACGAGATTCCGGAACTTGAGAACCACAGGACGATCACAAAAACCACCAAGTAGCAGACCCAGTTCTCACGTCCATCCAGATCGGTACTCTACTTTCTTAAGTGCATTTTAACGACCATGTAATTGCCTTTCTTCTCTCTGACTCTCTCTCGCTCTCTCTCTGGCTGTTGTTCAATCTTCCAGTGCGCACTTGAAACATTCGAGCGTACCTGTGTCTAGAGCTCTGGAACTGGCATTTATGGTTGATACCGCCGAATCGCGATGAACGCATCTGCTTGGAGCCTGAAGCCAAAGCCTGGACATCCCCGAACACCTGAAGAGAACCGTAGCTTTAAGGACGAACCTTAGAACCTGGTGATTTTTATGCCTGAGGGCTCCTTATCATAATTATACGATAATAAGGTACCCCGAAACCCTATTCCAATCATTTAAAATACGTTCGAGTATAACAACTATAATCAGGAAGCCTAAGGAGTAACACTGGAAATTGCGGATCCTTTGGTAACCCTACTGACAGCAAGTTCAGTTGAGTCTGGTATCTTGAGCTCCGCGAGCGTGCTCGATTGCGAGGTCCACCGCAACCCTAAACCTCAATCCTAAACCCTAAAAATGGCTTCATCGAACTCCATGGGGCTGGCGCGAAGTTACGATCTAGCCCAGCTCTTTCTGCAGCCCATCAAGGTGCCCTAAACCCTCTATACTCATCCAGCCGAACACCATGTGCTCGATGCACCACACAAAAACTGAAAACGGCGACTTCCCTCGACCAAGCTCGGAACCCGCCCTTGCCTTCCTGCGCACCGATATGGCTGAGCAGGACCACCTGCCAAAAGATGTAACTGAGCTGATTGGGGGCCTTGCGAGCATTGAGACCAATAATAGAGTTGGGCGGCCTGGTCGGTACCCCTGACACTCCTTAACAAAATCAGCCCCTAAACCTCCCAAATTCGAAACTTGTCACCTTCTCATTTGCTCGCTTCTTAAGACGGCCCAGGCTTGCAGCCGGTGGCGGATTCCCCCGCGGGGAACATCTCCGCGGAGCTCGGGAACTACGACGACAAAGCAAAAACTACGAAGTCTTCTCGCTGATATCACACAGAAACATATAACCTGACCTGGACCCTCGAGATCCACAATATATCATATCGTTTATACTATATATTGTATATTATATGTTATGTATAATATATTATAAATTATATGTTATATATTATTATACTATCCTGTATAAAGCCTACAATAATACGACCCTCACGGATGTTCCCGCCTTTCGAAGGCAGTCCGGCGCAGACCCGATCACTGCTCTTAGGCCGAGCTTTGCGCGCTCCAGGCTTTCGTCTGAGGCCTCGGCTGCGGCTTTCGGGTTTAGGGGTTTGGGGTTTATACCTGGGGTCTGGGGGGTTCCGCGTCAGAATAAGAACAGGACTGCGGCCGCATTCCTTGAGTAGGATGGTGGGGAGTTAGTCACGCTAACTTTCGGCTAATATATATATATGTATATATGTATCTATATATATATATATGTTTCATGAGCAGTAGTACTGCCGGAAGCTTTCAAGCAGTAATGAATAGCAACCATAAGAACAGTCCCGAAGGAACACTGTCAGTTTCAATAACAAACAAGAAGAGGCATCCCAAGCAACCTCGGCCTTGCCACTGCGATCATAACCACAGCTCCTACTCCTACTGCTACTGCTGCTGCTCTCCGTCAACGTCTGTTCATCGAAGGTCCACAATACACGCCAATCAACAGGACTACGTGCCACGATGATATCTGCACGCCCGCATCCGTGGAACACCCCTAAAGGCCCGTAAACCCCCATACCCATACCCTTAAACACCGATGCCCTAAACCCTAAACCCATCTAAACCCCCATAGTACCCTAAACCCTGAACCCCAACTGAAACCCTGAACCCACCCTTGAGCCAGGACTCTTCGCTCGGGTCTGGGCAGATGATGGCGGCCTTACGTGCTATCGGGCTACTGTGAGTGTACTTTAGGGTTACCAGAAAGGTGCAATCAGGGTACTCAAAGGCTACAAGGGTACTGTGAGGGTGCTATACGGCGTACTACAAGGGTACTATAATAGGTAGACTACAACGGCTACTGTAAGGGTAGCTCGACAAGAAGCTTGCGCAACTAGGAGGTGCTACGAAATCAAGCTGGGGCACTTGCAGGGCAACCATCCTAAACGTTTGAAGGGATTCGACTCATGCCGCGGGCTGTATTCAAGGCAACCGGAAGAGTAATATTGATCACAGCGCATGGGAAAGATGACGTTGAAGCTGCTGATGTTGCTGGGCCTGATGATGTTGATACTGACCGGCGACAATGGTACCGATGGCCATCATCTAGCCAGCATTTCGACGGCCATCATTGCTGCAAACACACACACACACCTTAGCCGATTCCCATGTTCTGCATGACCAAGGCTCAACATGAAAGAGCGTAGAACGAACGCATAGGCAGGCAGTTGTGATCGCTGACCCCTATGATAGCGCTTCAAGGCCTGAGGCGGTCTTGAGGAGTTGAAAGGCCTTCTTGGTTGGACGGCGTGCAACAGCTTGAATCACTGTTTCTTGAAGCTAGGATTTCGGCTTCAGGCTTTTGGCTTCTGTGCGCCGTGCGCCCTCAGATCATGACATTTTGTGAGCCCTGGGCTCGGAGAAGTGCCTTTTGAATCAACACTGTCCCTGAACCGCTTGAATCCCCTTGCGCAGCGTGTGAGTTGAAAAGGCTTTTCAATGTTGTCCGGCGACGGGGATCTTGAGATTTTAATCTCTGAGAGGCAGCATTTGTTTACGTCTAAGTCTCTTGCGATGCACAATTTTTTGAGGTCTACAACACTAAAACGTTCCATGAGGTATTGAAACACATTGCGCAAAGATTTAGGAATGAATCTACATCGGTTTGGACCCACTGCTTCCTTCCCGACCATGAGGGCCCCTCGCCCACTCGTCCGTCAAAACCGCTTCGATTCTGCCCGGACGGTTTTGCAAATCCGGGTCCCCCGAGAGTCGTCGTAGCTTCGATATGTGGGAAGTTTCTAAAGTAGGGTCCCCTTTTAGGTCCCCAATCTTGTGGTACGGCACCCTTATTAAAAAGGACCCCTAAAAGGGACCCTAAGTTAGAGAACTGCCCATATGTAGGCGCTGCCCGGCTCATGTCGTGCCGACATCTCCCGAAAAAAGCCACATTTTTTACAGCCTTTCACGGAGAGAGACTCGGAAGGTTGAAAGCTGGGAGCTTGACAAACCTGAAGGCCAACTACCCTAAACCCTGAAGCCCAAATACTTCAACCTCGAAGTCTGTTTCGATATTCTGTCCGATGCCAAGCCGAGTCCTGTCAGATGCTGAGGCTTGAGCAGTGCAGTTTTTCAAGCTCTCATCGACTTCTTCGAAGTTGAGCCTGCGCCAGTGAATTGCCATCCGTATTTAATGGAACATATTACTTGTTTGCCCGCTCTTACGCCATGGTTCTGTTACCCTGCACACTGTGTGCAGGCTCGCTGTTGTCATTTATACCTATATCTATATCTATATCTATATCTATATCTATATCTATATCTATATATATATGTATGTATGTATAGGTGCTGTTACTTTATGTTCAATTACCGTTCGATTTGAGTTGCATGCGTATTGCCATGACAACATCATCTGCGTCTTGCGGCAGCTGCATTATGACAGGCCTTGTGGTGCTCGTGCTATCATATCCCACTATGGTATTGGAAACAGGTTCAGACTGCGGCGAAGCCCTGTGGGGCTCATACATATTGTCCAACATGTAGACTGCACACGCAAACGATTCTTGGCAGTTGGCTGTTCATGTAGTAAAGCTGTTTCTCTGTCGTGGCTTTTGTGAGAAAGGGGTTCAACCTTGAACAACTTTACAATGGCAACATTGCAGAAGATCGTGCATTGCAACCTTTCGGCAGACTGTTCGAGCCTCTCAAATCCGTAAATTCACAATGTTCACTGGCGATGGAGAGATGCAACAGCATGTCTGGCACTCGTCTAGTACTGGCCGAAATATTGGACATTGTTGATTCGGCTACGAGTGCCATAGTGGTGGCACATGCCCAGACCAGTTGAGGCGCGGCAGCGCTGTAAGCCGAAAGCAAGCAGCAAGTATGCAGCAATGCCTAAACTCTAAACCCAGTATCTCGGCAAGAAGGGTTTAGGGTTGTTTCACTTTGTTTGTCTACTCCAATGGGCTCAGAATCAGAAGCAACAACCATCCACCGGAACCATCAAATCTTCACAAGAGCCCGTCAACCGGTACCGAAGCAAACAGCGGTAGCAATGCAGGTCCTGCTTTGTTTTGGCTTCGGCAGCTTTGCTGCAAAAGCTTCCAGCACAGCCATGACTTTTTCACGGCCACCCGGAGAGCAGCATGAGCTAAGTGACAAGGAGGTTATAGCTGGTTGCTTTTTGCTTTAACCATATATATCTATATCTATATCTATATATATAGAAACATATATATATATATGTAAGAAAAACAAACAGGAACTTCAATGGAGACTAGTCGTAACCTTATGCTGCACCACATAGCCGATAGTTAGGTTTAAAGGAGTACACCAAAAATGTGTTGACGAACGTCTGCATCAGCCTCTCGGGGTGCCACTTGATGGCTGGTGCACCAGTGAAACAGCTGGGAGCTTTGGACAACCGAGGAAACCCTGAGACTGATGACATGGAGGGTCCGTTCCAAACTATGGGCACTGCTGCACCCCGGGTTTTCCAGAGAAGCAACTCGGAGCCCTGGCGCTGCACGATGCAACATGAACAGGCATGACCGGTATCTGTTCAAGAAGACATAATGATCTTAATCGGGACTTCACCGGACACGTTAATCGAAAACCCGACCCGGATATAGCTCGAGCAGAGCTTTACACTTCGGGTTCTAGGGCATCAGCAGTTTTTAGGGGTTTCCAGGGACCTTCGGGCTACGAAATTCCCAAGGCTTCCGTAGAACCCTACCCAAGAAGATCCAGGTCTCTCCGAGCCCTCCGCCAGATCACTGTTGGATGTGAGCAATTGGGTTCGCCAAACCCGAGTTGAGCATTTTGGCATGGCCCTGGACCTGATCTCAGGGGCGTCGCAGAGTGTGGGCTCTCAGAGTTTGGGCTTCAACTTGGGTTTAAAGTTTGCGGGTTAAGCGGTTTTTTTGGGGGGTGCAGGGTTTAGGGTCTGGGACCTTGAAGGCATAGTGTTCAGGGTCTGGGCTTCCAGCCCATGAGCTTAATCTAAGAGAAGCAGATGTTCATGAGGAAGACGAAAAGGACAACTATCATGGTAATGATGACAATGATTGCAATCTTGCTGATGACGGTGCGGCTGCGGGTGTGGTTCTTTCAACGATGCTTGTAGGCAGGATGCTTGTGTGATACGATGCTTCTTTTGGCATTGCTTGCTGGCACGCATCGTCGTGATAGGAAGCCAGGTATAGTCTAGTGAAACGTCAAGATCTGCCTGCGAGGACCAAGCTGTCTCCGGCAAGCCATGACACCGTAAAGGATTCGGCTCCCGCAACGTACAGCCCTGCGGTATGACATCTGAAGGCATCCCACGAACAAGCCCGGCTTGCGATCCAGTTGGCCGCACGCGCGAAGGAGTAAGAGTCCCTAGCCTGGCTGCTGATTTCAGGGATCTCAGGGCCTTAAATCATGAAGAAAGGGCTTGGGGCCTGGGGTACATGCTACTAACTTCTTCTCCTCCGGCTTGCAACGATTGGTTGAGATCCAAAGTCTGCTGGGCCCCTTTGATTTCAGGTTGCATGTTAACGGATGTGCAGGACCCCATTTTCGAAAGCTAGCTGTGGAAAACCTGTGGATCTAAACTCGGTTAGAAGAGCTCCTCAAAGCCCTAAACCCCAAACCCAAAGCCTTACGCAACTGCAAGTCCGTGCCAGAAACTTCCGAACTTGATCGCCGAACCCCGGGCCTCCTGCTCATCCTAAATTGCTGCTGCTCTTGCCAGTCTACTTGCCGGATACAGCACGGCGAAGCACACCTCCAAAACAAGGCACTGCACCTTAAAACCCCGAATCCCAAAAGGATCTATCGCCCGCAGACCGTGTGCAACTAAAGAACCCGTCGCCGCACCTTACGATCGTGCACGGGAACTCACATCTCGGACAATCCAGCGTTGACATGATACCGAAATACACCGTAAGGCCCGCTTTCAGCCATCCCGAATACATGGTCTCGCAGGCGTCGACCACAGAAGTTGGAAGTGGAGCGCAGCCGGGACGTCCCACTGGGGGAAGGGGCACCTCGCCAAGTCTCTCCTCAACCTCAAACACTAACGGTCATTAATGACTTCTGGGCGGCCTTGTGTTGCCACTGCAGGTCAAGTTGCTCCAGAGAATGTGCTGTGAAAGCGTAACACACGTTCTGCTCTTCTCAGTTCGGAAAATACAGACCCCTCTGCAAAGTAGAAAGACGAACATCGGACTGCCAGCCTGCGCTGCAAAGTTCGCTAGGTCCTGCAGCTGCGACTTGGGCTGTTGTTCATCATGGCAGATATGTCCAAGGATCATGGGACTTAGTAACTGCAGTATAAACCAGGTGACGAGAGTTTAGTTACTTACAACTTGTAACCCTCATTGAGACACTTAGAACCGTACTTACTAAGTTCCCTGATCCTGCAACGACTGTGGCTGTGGGTTCTTCGGGATGTGTATTTTAGCTTTGGGATGTTCAGGGTTTAGTGGTTTTTAGAGTTCAAGGTTTAGAGTGAATGCTCCCTCTTGCTCCCGCGAAACCCTGGATTAGCAACACTTGGTATGCCTCTAGCACTGGTTTCCGACTGAGTACTACGACGCCGGCAGCATGCAGGAGATGCTCTCAAGCAGACAGAAGTCAACTCAGCGGGGAAAGCTGTTGATTGGGGCTTGGGGTCTGAACTCGTAAACCCTAAACCCACGAAGTGTCCACGAATCATGCCGTATTCCAGCAGTATTAAGATTGAGGCTTGCGTCGGTAGTGTCTTGGACCACCTTTCAGGGTGTATGTGCACGTACGACCCCCCCCCCCCACACCTAAGACACCAATTTATGAGAAATACAGGGGCCTGAATCAGTAGAATAGGCTTCGGCGGTATATTATGCAAAACCATTCTACAAAACGAACATATACATCAGGGATTCTGATTCTGCTGACTCTAGTCGTAAGGGAATGCCTTCACTTGCTTATCGGACCCTTACCCCTAACCCTAAACCCTAAGCCCTAAGCCCTAAACCCTAAACCCGAAACCCTAAACCCTAAGCCCTAAGCCCTAAACCCTAAGCCCCTTTTACTGCGCACCTCCGGGAGCGGGGCGTGGGCCAAGGTCGGACGCTCGGACTCGAGAAGGGTGGCCTCAAAGCCGTCGAGTTTAGTCTTTAGGGCTCAGGGTTTTTTTTTTGGGCCTCGGATTTTGGTGTTGTGTTTTTTGGTGGTTTTGGGGGAGAACAATAAGCGAGACTGTCGAGAGCAGCTTCCATCTCGTTGGCCTGCGCACAAGCCTTGACTCGCACTGCATACTGTAGGCTTTGGGGTTTAGGTTCATGGTTAGGGATTGCGGTCATGTTCACGGATGTTCAGCCTGGGCTTCCAGAAGCGATCTTAACGATCCACTTTAAGCACACGTGGGCCACGAGAGGCAGAGCATACTAGGCCCTTGTTGCAGGCAGGAGTCGTGCTCTAGCACCTGTACAGCGCAAAGGGCTGGTGTTGGTAACCCCAACAAACTTCCAAGGCACTCAAACCTAGGTCGGCGGTCAGCTTTGCCACGGGTTGATATCATGCCAATATTTCGTGTCCTGAAGTTCCACCACAACTCCATGCAAACCATAACTGCCTTCAGGCTCTGATTAGATGGATCCTGGTTCCGCTGAGATAGGGGGCCTTGATAGCTACAGTAGAATAGGGTGTGCTGGGCTGTTGCTATACCCTAACATCATGAAGGAGCAAGGAATAGTATTACCAAGTATATTCAATATAACATACAACATATATAATATACTATATATAATATGGAACTCTTAACATATAATATAGAATATATAACATATAAAATATAATAAAGTATAGACAAAATATAAATGTTTGCGACCCTTATATTCGCTTCTTCAGGCTCGCGCGAAAGGTGCGCCGAAGCCGCGGTTCTTCAGCCTGCAGGAAGGGTTGTTCCAAGGTCTTCTTTACTGCAGGGTGTAGAGTCAAGGGTCTAAGGGTTTCGGTTTAGGAAATATGGCGATGCGAACAAAGCGTGGATCAACACGCTGGGTGAAGCTATCCTTGTGTCGGGGCTCTTCTGTCACCAGGCGGTGATATGACCCACACAGGCAGCACACACACATCAGTTGTCTTTGGCCCCGGGAAGCAGTGAAGATCTGATCATATCTCCAGTTGTCCGACCGGTATAGCTGCAGAAGACTAGGATAAGCGTGAAGGTCTTTCCTTCTTCAAGGCCCGGGTGCCTACGGGGGCCCGTTGGCAAGCTCGCGCTTTGGTATGCTGAGGTATGAGGCACTGGGGTCTACTGCAACATGTCATGGCGACTGGTGAAGCTTGAGGTACGAGAGCAACAAAGAGTGACTAGACCCTATAGCAGGTTGAACAAGTGCGGTCCGTGTTGGCAGTGCTCTTCCGGCGACTTACTTTTGGGAGCCGAACCACGATCCTAAGCAGATTGCGTATTCGGCTGCTGCGCCTCGCCACACTGGCAGTGTAGTGCGCCTTTCAGACAAGCAACCGCTCAGTGCCAAGGATTTGCATAGAAAGAACCATCATGGTTTGGTTTATGTGTGGTTGGAACAGCGCCTTCCGCTTGCTGCCTGCCGAAGGAAGAACGTCGCTGTCAAATTTGCCAACGTGGGCTCACTGTTGGCTTCTGCTACGCATGCTCATAAAACAAGGGCCTTAATGCTTAGAATAGGGTTTTGGTATATGTTATACAATAACTAATAAGGAACCCCCAGATGGTATTGGTTATTTTGTTTAGGCCCCTAACCTATATTCTCCGAATACGTCCTGGCCTCATGGAAGGACGAGGGTGCGTTCGTCCCTGGTGCAGGCGCCTCGAAAAGAGATTCGTTCGGTGAATGAAAACAACTGCTGAAAATACCGACCCACAGCACAACATATGTTTTTCATAGGTGCGGGGCTATAAAAGCAAGAGGGGTTCCTGGGTATCCCATATCATACCCCCTAAACCCCAAACCCCAAATCCGACGAAGATTGCGGGAATCTGACCTGGGGGCCCAGACCAAAAGGCCCTGGTTGGCGAAGCGGGCTGGTCTTGTGTCTTCACGCACCGCATGGGCCTTGCCTGGCAAAAGTCATGCTTTTTTTTTACTGTAATACTAGTAATAATAGTAATAATTAATAGTATTACCCATATGGGATGCAGGAGAGGGCCAGGTCGGACAATGAGCAGTTTGGGATAATTGGTCGGACTCTTTCAGAGTTTGCCTTGGGTTTATACAGGACTGGTAGCCAGAAGATGGTGGAACCCAAGAAGCTTTAAACCCTAAGCCCTGAACCCTTTTACTAGGGTTTTTTGCTAGAAAAACCCTAGGAAGTGCCAAGGTCTGAAAAGCAGGCCTCAGGCCCCCCTGCGGCTTTGGTATCCTGAAATGGAACGACCTTGACAAAGTCAACGTCTCATCGAATCGTCTTGGAGGGCTAGGGCTTATAGGGTTTATAGGGCTAAGGGTTTAGGGTTTATAGGGTTTAGGATGACCACGGCTCAAGCGAGCGCATCATAAAGTGCGAGAGGCATGTGCCAGCTTCTCATAAATCCGGGTCTTCCTATCATTGTAGGGAGCAAATAGAAGCTGAAGAGTCGGTCTCACAGTGCATGCATTTCAATCGTGCACCGCCCTGCCGCCCTTTATATCCCGGGGGTTGAAGATTCAGATTGCGGAAGCGATATTTGTCCTCAAACACGAACGCTCCTGCAGAATGAATCGCTCAACTTGGCGCAACAGAGCCCTGCAGAGGCAACACCAACTGGATTTAGACTTATTCTAGATCAGCTTCCATGTGAGGCATCTGCGAAGACCGACATGCAATTACAGGTTACAAGAATCCCTGTCCACGAACCCTCGCCCTGAAGACCCCACACCCTATACAAACTAAGCCAGCCCAAACGTCGAGGACTGAAAACCGAAAGACCCCACACCCAAAACAAACTAAGCCAGCCCAAACGTCGAGGACTGAAAACCCAAACCCAAAACCCGAAACCCAAAGCCCTGATTCCGAAGCCCTAAGGCGAAAGCCCTCAGCCCTAAACCATAAACCCGCTAATGAAACCCATAAACCGCTGTAAACCCAAAAAGCCCTAAACCCCATAAACCCCTGAAAACCCCTAAAAGCCACAAACCCTACAAACCCCTGAACGTCCCAAACCCAACAAACCCCTGAAAACCCCGAAACACCTCTAACAAAAACGTCATCCGGAACTAAACGGAGCCCATGCTGGAAGATGAAAGCGCCTTTGGTAAAGCCTGGTCGGAGAGGCCTCGACTTAAAGGGTGTAGGGGTTTGGGGTTTAGGGCTTTGGGGGGTTTAGGGGTTTAGGGCTTAGGGGTTTAGGGTTTATTTAGGGCTTATATAGGGGTTTAGGGGTTAAAGGTTTAGGGTTTAGGGGTTTAGGGGCTTGGTGGTTTAAGGGTTTACGGGCCTCGACGTAACTTGTGCTGCAGATTATACACTTTGGGATGATTTAGGGTCTCTACAGTCTTGGGGCTTAGGATTGATGTAGAGATAAGCAGGGCCTCAGGGCTTTAGGGCGTTTTTTGTATAATTTCGGCTTCGACTTAGATTTCAATTGACTGCAGAGCATGAAAGGCCTGAGGTCGGGACCGCGAAGGTAGGGCATTCTCACAGGTTTAGGGTTTAAGGGTTCATGGGTTAGAGAATAATGGCTTAGGGTTTAAGGGTAAGGGGTTAATGGTAAGGGCTTACAGTTTAGGCGAATCACAAAGTCAAAGTTTCACTTTCACGGTTGCTCTGTGAAAGGGCATGACAAAAACCATCAAACCACCGCCTCATGCATGTTGAGCCATAGGAAGTCAAGTCCAAACTGTCCATGAAAGGGTTCCGCAAGGAGATGCAAGGGACTCTGGAAATTTGAGCTTCAGCCGCGACGCCGAAGCCAGAGACTGCTTCGGGCCAGGAACGCATGCGGAGTGGCTATCAGGAATCTGCTGTGAAGGTCCGGCAGCTCGTTGGAGAAGTATCACTGCATTCAGAACCCTTCAAACTTGAATCGCTTTACGTCGGGGATGTCACAAGCTTTAGCGTTTATAGTTGGGGTGGCCACCTAAACAACACACCCACCAACGCCAAGGGCCCGGCCCATGGAACGGAATCGTGGGAAGAGAGGCCTTTGCAACAGGAGACAACTGCTTGTCCGAAAGTGTCAGGATGAGCACCATGCTCCCAACAAGAACTCGCTGTCCCCAGCAGTGATGGTACCTTGCTCCAAACCAGGACGCACACATCGCTGAGGAAATGGCACGTTTCGTGCTGCAGATTTCCGAGAAGCCCCATTGTGAGAGTTATTCTGCTACCCCCGTCACAACTGAATGAGGTATCTCACTCAGGTGCACGCGGAGCGGTTCTCCACCATGGCGAGGTTCGTCACCTGTGAAGCCTCCATGCACTCGGGTTTAGGGTGTGTTCTGCAAACTCAGGGCTCTAGTGTGTTTGTTTGTTTGCTTGTTTGTCTGTTTGCTTGCTTGCTTGCTTGCTTGCTTGTCTGGCTCTCTGCGCGGGTATGCGAGCTGACCCGTTCTGGCATTGCAAGTTGCGGTGACGAACGCGGTCCGTTGACAGCTCGTTCCTCTGGTAATGTAGGGACTTGGATGACTACAAACGGAGCCCAAAGGAATATTTCCCCAAACAGCGAAGTATT
>CAJNJA010010311.1:0-13858 GCA_905231915.1 Symbiodinium necroappetens
CCCTCCACATCGATGAATTGTGCTTCAGGCATGCCTAACTTCTTGTCACACTCTCCTCAGACAGCATCTCCCCAAAACCGTGCTTGTTGCTGGCTGCGGATAGAATGGAAGTGCTGCGGGCACAAGATACGACACTGCCAACCAGCTTATTGGACAAGAAATGGTCTTTGCATGCACCGCCTTTCCTGGATCGACGTCGTTGCTTCCGCTTCTTGCTCGAGCTCCTCCAAGTGCAGCAATTGCAGGTATTTAATACGCTCTTCGCGGCTAAAGCCGTGGCAGGTTTCAGTGGTAGCATTATCTTCAAGGGCTGCATGTGCTCATGCGGTGGAGGGCGAGGATTAGCAACCGGACTTTGTACTCCACAGGACAACCTTCCACAGAAACACAGGCAAGACGCGGAGAAGCATGATCCGTCTGCCTCCGTCCAGGCCGAGGTTGATGCGGCTGTGTCTACGGCCACGTTCTCCTACAGTCGTCTGGGACGGGCATGAGACGGACTCAGCCACAAGCGTTCCGCATCGTCCACATGGAAGCATGTTGGACAAGTAATGGTCTTTGCATGCACTGCCTTTCCTGGATCGACGTCGTTTCTTCCGCTTCTTGCTCGAGCTCCTCCAGCAATTTCAATTTCAGGTAGGTTAATACGCTCTTGGCGGCTAACGCAGTGGCAGGTGTCAGAAGTAGCATTGTCTTCAAGAGCTGCATGCGCTCATGCGGTGGAGGGACGAGGATTAGAAACCGGACTTTGTACTCCACATCAAGTACCCTTCCACAGAGACACTGGCAAGACGCAGAGAAGCATGATGCGTCTGCCTCCGTCGAGGCCGAGGTTGATGCCATGTCCTCCTGCAGTAGTCTGGGACGGGCATGAGACGCAGTCAGTCACAGGTGTTCTCAGACTGCATCTCTCCAAAACGGTGCTTCCCCAATTGACAATTACATCACGCCCCCCTCTCCCCCAATACTTAGGAACTTCTTGTGGCACACTATGTAATATTAGAAGGTATTGCTAGTTCCCATTGCCCAGTGCTTGATTCTCAAACCTTCCGTTGAAGGTCGCAGACCCTGCCGTCCTACGTTCCTGCGGTTGCACTCTCGCTCTTACCATCGCAGGCTTTATGCAGTTGCGAAACTGTGCAGAGAGAGCGAGAGAGCGGGCGAGAGAGAGAGAGAGAGAGAGAGAGAGAGAGAGAGAGAGAGAGCGAGAAAGAAAGAGAGAGGAGATAGAGAGAGCGCGAGAGCGTGAGCGAGAGCAAAAGCGCGAGCGAGAGCGAGAGCAAAGCGCGAGCGCAAGCGAGAGCGAGCGCGAGCTTGCTTCGATGCAGGTTCAGAAATTTGTTCTAGGTTCCCTTCGTTGCATTCCCGGCAAAATGCCTCAATAATATTTGGTGTCAGAGTTAGAGGTTAACGATAGCAGGAGGCGGTTACTAGCTGCAGATAGATTGGAAGTGCAGTGGGAACACAGACACGAAACTGCCGCCCAGCATTTTGGACGAGAAATGGTCTTTGCATGCATCGCCTTTCCTGGATCGACGTCGTTGCTTCCGCTTGTTGCTCCGGCTCCTCCAAGCGCAGCACGCTCTCTGCCGCCAACGCAGTGGTAGTCTGCTAAACGTCAGCGACAGGGGTGTCAGTGGTAGCAGTGTCTTGAAGAACTGCATATGCATTTGGGGCAGCAGAGGAGAATTAGCAACCAGACTTTGTACTCCACATCAAGTGCCAGAAACACTGGCAAGACGCAGAGAAGCATGATCCGTCTGCTCCGTCGAGGCCGAGGTTGATGCGTCTGTGTCAATGGCCATGTCCTCCTGCAGTCGTCTGGGACCGGGATGAGACGCAGTCAGCCAAAAGTGTTCCCCATCATCTGCATTGCCGTGTTGTGCTTCGGGCTTGCCTAATTTCTGGTCACTCTCTCCTCAGACAGCATCCCCCCAAAAGGGTGCTGGTTACAGCTGCAAAATAGTACAAGTCATAAACCGATGCCCAGCGTGCAGGTCGGACAAAGGTTTCTAACAGCACCTTTCCTGGATCAATGTCGAATCTTTCGCTTCCTCTGGCTCCTGCAGGCGCAAGGTGCACTTTTGTCCGCTTTGTTAGTGAACACTTCTTAGGTTCCTCGAGCCTGGAGCTCGCAAAAGCTTACAGCGCTCATGGTCAGGAACTCGACCACATGCCACGATGATGCCATGCCGGCATTGCCGGCACGGACCCAAAACAATGAAAGACCACGCAGGTCGGGACACATCGTGAGACAACTCCAGGACCACCCTCCCAAGACAAATCCAACTGTAGAACGCCACTGTCACTGTGCACAGACTGCAATCACCCCAACATGTGTACGGCACCGGCACTGTGACGAGAATGCGAGTCGCAAGCAGAGCTCGCTCTACACTGGCGCCAGCAGGACCGCCAGGGAATCGTGCAGCCAACTTGCTATTCGAGAAAGGCGTGCTTACATGCACCACTGGTCCTCGGTCGATGCCAAATCTTTCGCTTGTTGCTCGAGCTCCTCCGAGTGCAGAGAAAATGAGATGCCCTTAAAATGAGATGCCCTTTGAGCAAATGTGTGCAGTAGGTTTCAAAGCTGTGAACTGGGATCAGCAATAGCAACAGTCTGCAAAGTTGCACGGCATTTGGGTCAGGGTCAGGAAGACGACTCGTCAGGCCTGACAATCTGATATTCGCGTCTCGTTCTGCTTTGGGGATAACGCAGAGCCGGAAAACTCCCCGCAGATCTCACATCCGGAAACCGCGAGGCTAGCTCCCCCTCGCCCGCAGCCCACCAGGTCCAGCCACGATCCGCAACAGGTTGTGAGCCAGCAGTGAACCCCAAGCCTGTCCAAAGCTCGAACCGGAAACAGAACTCAACCATACTCAGCATCAAGAGACGACCGGAACCAAAGCAACAGCCATCCGGAGCCAGATCGGGAGGAAACAATAGTTTCGTCTCCTGCAAAGTCCAGGCCGATGCTGATGCATCTGCGTCCACGGCAACGTCCTCCAGCAGCTGTGCCATTGCGTCAGACACCCTCACCTCCTAACTCGAACGGCACGAAACCACTGGCCACCATCAGAAAGGCTTCCTTAAAGGCACTCCGCCTCATTTCAATGCTAGGTTTTACATTTTGGCTTTGGCTTCGCAGAAGCCTAGTAACCTCCAAAAGATGTCCAGACTCTCAAGTCGACCACAATGCTTCCCGAACCGTGCAACACCGAGAAGACGAGAAAATGCAATCTTCTGCCCCGCCATGGAAAGCACAGACCCCAGCCCAAAGAAAGCAAGATTGCACATCCCTGTCATTAAGAGCTTTGAGCGGGAAAAATGAACTCTAAACGACGACGACTACCCGTGAAGCAGTTTGCGCACCTCATTCGCCTCCAAAGTCGAGACCGGCGATGACGGTGACGTGTCCATGTCAACCTCCACTGCTGCATCCTCCTAAGTCTGGCGAAGCAAAATATGTCCCCAGCAAAACTCTGTAGTGCACCTCCGCCCAAATTTTCATGCTGGCAAGCCGGGTAGATGCAACATCAGGGATAGCGTCTGCATTCTGTGAAAACACAGAACCCTCACATCGAAGGTGTGAAAAGCCAAGAACCGCAAGTTGCTGAAGCGGCAGAGACCATAAACCGAGACCCTCTAAAGTCCAACCACGCGGTGGGGAAGCAAAAAAGACGCCGAGGTTCCCACTAGCCAAGGAGCCAGGACAAGATGCTTTCCCTATATGACATAAACTTCCAGAAAAAACAAGCTACAGTACTGAGACATCTTGGTAAGGCTACGACTTGTCTCGGACGCGCTGCCAGTCCTATTGCAGCAGGGCTCTCTGCAACAGGTGCCATGCCCTCTCCAGATCGAGAGGCGTGTCCCACATCCTCTCCAACAACCTATCTTGCGAGTCCAACCTCCTTCGAAGGACAGCAACAGCAGAGCCAAGCACACCCACACCTAGCTTTGCGCAAACCGAAGCTGCCCAAGGCCATCGGACAAAGGCCTGGCTCATCTTATGCAGGCCATCAACATGTGCACCTGACGTTTCGGCTCATGCTCGGGCCAGGGGAGAGATGCGATAAGAACTCAGCCGCGCTCAGCCGTCCGTACTTCTTCCGTGCACTCGTCAATGCATTTAACAAAACCTCGAAATTCAAGCGGCCATTTGGAGAAATGACAACTGTTCGTGCATGTGACGCGACACACTTTTGATTATCCAAGCTTCTGGCACAAGAGATTGCCCCAAAGAGGAGCCCCGCTGGTTTGAGAAAATGCAATTTGACATCAAGCCCAAGCAGTCAGATCATGGCATCTCTATCCTTGAGGAACAAATGCTTGTGTTAGCTGATTCTCTTGCTCTTATCTCGACTCGCCAGACCTTGAGAGTCCTGCACATTTCCGTGTCCCCGGTGCTGGGCCACACGATTGGGCTGTCAAGGAGACCTTCTTCTCTGCCTAGCTGGCACTGTTACCACTGCTGCGAGGAACGGGTGGCCTAAAGGCTCAAAATCGCACAGCAGAAGCTGCACGAAACCAGATGGACTAATCACCACAGCTCCATCTGCACGTCTTCCTGAAACAGTAAGTTTAGCACACTGCCATGTCTCATTAACCTGGGCCATCCTGGGTCACCCGGCCGTGGGTCTGTCCTTGAAACAGGACCGGAGCATGGCGGGAAAAACCACCTGCAGACAGCAGGCAACTCTCCTAAAGAGGGAAGGAAAAGACTCAGACAGACTGCCTGGGGACCTTTCGCCCAGCCCAAGAAGCAGGCTCCGAGTTCAGTGAGTTCCTCAGTGCACAGCACGACGAAGCCAAGCTGACTGAGATAGAGCCACATGAACTGGGGTCTCTGCTCCAGTGTGGACGACAGCTTTGCCAGGACCCGTGCGCTTCGCCACGATATCCATTCTGACCTTCGACCGGTGGCAACTGGACCAGGCTGAGTTTGTGCACTCGGAGCCCAGTCGAATCGCGACTCTATGGCTGCCACTACGACAGGGAGTTGATGACTTTGAGCTTGAAGCCACTGAATCCACCTGATGCAATCTGTGGCCCGGTATGGTGTTGTCCATGCGGCGGTTGGCGGTGCCTGGCGATGAGGGCCTCAGCCTGACGCTCTGCATCTGCCAGAGCAGCGTCATCATTCTGGAAGCATTTGCCCAGGCAGCCCAGTCGGTCGTACCTTCCAAGAGGCTTTAAGCACCAATGCAATGCAGTCTCCGAGCTTTGGATCCACCTCACAGCTCAGAACTGCTCCACACGGAAACCAATCGAAACCCGGCCTGTCAAAATTTCGAAACGAGTTGTCTTCCTTGGATTTGAAGACCTGACTTGAACATCGGCATCGTCAAACTTTTCGTCCCACGCTTGTCCCGTCAGGCAGCCACAGTGTAAACAATTTGCTTCGGTTTCCAGGTCTGCGGGTCATCGTAGTTTGCCTTTACATGCAGCCGTTGCAGTGGTATAGAGTAGATACAGATAACGCACACTTGCCTCGACAATGAAGTGTCGCATTTCAACGTCGAAGTCGAGCCATTCCTAGTATCAGGTTAGTCTTTGATAGGTTGCATATGTAATCGCCCCCCTTGACTCTCCTGCACAAAGATCTGGTCGCAGAGATTTCCGGGCTGCTCGCTCAGCTCGCAGAGAGCCATCTCGAGCTCCTAGCCAAGTTGCCATGTTTTGTCATGGAGCCTCCAAAGAGTGAAGGAGTCTAAGGGAAGGCCGCGGCCTCCTTGTTTTTCCAGGCAGTTACATCCATGGCTTCCCAGCTCCATCCCAGCTTGGCAACCTGAGGAAAGCATTTTGAAGGCTCGAGCTTCCCCGTGCTTTGCCAACAAGATGTGAGCCGGTGACTCCTTTAACTACACGCTTTGCCTGCAGATACCATCAAAATTCACTTTTCCGTGCATCAAGAAGCGAGAGGCAGGCCTTGGGGGGCTGCGCAAGCTGAGCATTCCAACTGTGGCGAGCCTTGCCCGAAAAGCAGAAGAAAAACAGCAGGACGCGAGCTTCTGAGCTTCTCCGGCCTCGGCCAAATTGTTCAAAGCTTTCATCGCATCCGAGGCTGCACCAGCTGGATCCGTCACAATCGCCTTGACAAGGCTCCGCGGAACTCTTAAAGTTCACTCGATGGATGACGGACGCGCCTGCCGCGCTACCATTGTGGTTAGCGGCACATGTAGGAGCGGATGCAGGCCTTAGCATAACTTTAGCACATCTGCATTTTCTGCGTGAAGCCATTGAAGGCCACCACACATCTGGCTGGTCCACTCCTTCGATGCAAACACCTGCACTCACGCGGAGCTCATGAACTCTGAGCCACCATGCAGACAGAGCAGCACGGCCTTGTACAAGTGTGACTGGTGGGGAAAGCGCGTCGGGATGCCAGCGGCCTTGAAACCCATTGCTCGTGCCCTTGCCTGGCTTTGCATTTGGCCCGAGCCCACCTCCATCTGGACCATCATGTCAAGCTGCTTTTCCCGCTGGACGTACGCCGGCGTTTCGTGTCCATCCTTCGCTCAACAGAAAAAACGCTTCCTGACAGCAAAGCAACCGAAGGATCCAGTCAAATTCGGGCCTGAAAGGCAATGGGCCACATGAAGTAGAGTGCTCCGACATGCTCTCCTTGAGAGCACAACATCGTGACACCCACAAAGGCTTGGAGCGGACAGCCTCTGAGCAATGTCTTCAAGAGCGGAGGGCAGAGTTTGGACAGCTCCTGTCGCAAATGCACCCGAAACAGTCTCCAAGCTGTCCGAGGAGGTCCTCCGAGTTCTGGAAGAAGACAGAGACTACTTCGTAGTTGGGCCCCAAAGCCCGGAAGACGCTGTCCTGCAACATTTTCAAGCGAATCAACCAATACAGTCAGGACGGGATCGCTCGGTTCACCTCCCAAGAGTTGATGTAGTTGTCTGATGGTGTGGATCCGATCTTCCCCCAACCACCGGCGCCCTGCCAGGAGAAACAGAAATAGCTTCTGGACGAGGTCTCCTCCTTTGTGCCTCTGTGACGGGATTCACTGGCTGCTGCCCACCCCATCGCACGTGCAACCTGAACTTGTTTCTGCGACTGGCGGCGTTCCAGATAGAAAGCACTGGATGCCCCGCAAAGAAAGCCGTGGCCGCTGCTGCGCCTCGGTGCATGGGTGCCCTCTGAAAGCTGCAATATGATGAGATCTTAGGCAGCAACCTCCGATGGCTTCCCTCGTTGGCGTATCCTCGCAAAGGTCGAAATTCGGCGATGGCATGCTATGGCCATGCCACCTCGTGAACATGTCAAGATGACTTGAAAATTGCGCAGCCAGGCATCTGCTCGGGCATCACTCTTTGTGTCACCATGCTAGGGTTTTTCACCTCGGTCGAGCACATCTCTCGCCTTTCTGAAACAAGCACGACCACGCCGAGACTTCGACATCCAGGCGATGTCCCCTCAACTGCGCATTTCAATGTTGCAATGTCAGCAGGCTTCTGTGCATGGTGCATCAAGCAATAGCACAATAGCAATCAAGTTTCGTCGAGAAAGATAGTACTTGCTTACGATTCAACACTGCTAAAGGGACAAGCTCGGTATTCCGCCTTCTGTTGTACCATGTAGGATGCGTCCATCGGATCTGAACCCACGTGTTGTAGTCCTGGCGAGGCTCGGGAGAACATACCTTGCAGCAAAGGCCTGCGTTAATTGTCCTGGGGATTGTAGTATTGAGCATCCCAGTGTTCGTTCACCACGGCGGTGGTCCAGGCATCAGTCCTGGCCGCCGCTCACTGAGCAGACGCAGCACATTTGAGAGGGTGATAAAATTGTGTACAAATGCACAGAGGCAGACAAACAAACATTCTCACAGCGCAGTTCTTTCCGATACTCGGATGGAGGAGGCCCGATGCGCCCGTCTGTGCCATGAAGTAGCCATTGGGGTCCTGCTGATCTCCAAGTCTTCAACTTCCGAACTTGCGTGTGCATGGCAGTTCAGAAAGTTGGCGCTCTGGAATGCAGCTGTTATCACTCCTGGCAATAGCGATGGAAGACATCCACCGGCTCACCAGCGGTAAGGTAAGAGACCGTCACTGGCAAGACCTTCTTTTCCGCAGATGGGGTGTCGTCCAAGAGAGGGTCGAAAGCTGGGGAAAAGCAGTCACCAAGGGTTGAGTCCTCAGGGGGAGTGCATCATGTCGTACGGCGAATGACTTTCAGCACGACGCCACCCTTCACCGTTAGCCACAACCACCGTAAGCTCCACGGATCTAGCGGTCGGCAAATGTCGGGATTCACGTGAACTAAGACGAGTCCCAGGTCCAACACTGCAAGTCGCAGCTTGAATTGCATGGCTGCTGACTCAATCTTAGAACACATGTGAAAGCCAATTCCTATGTTCATGGCAGTTGATGCTAAAGCCACACACAACTTTGCCGCCCAGCCGCGCCGGGAAAACTCTTGCCATTGGTGCCTATCATGTACGACTGTAGAGTAAGTCAAAAGGGACATTTCAGTCAGAGCCTTTGGACCACTTGCCCTTGGCACCCTTGTGTCCTTGCAGCTCATCGAATCTCATGAAACCCAGCATACCACACCAAAGCCAGCATGACATGTCCTTGTGTGTACGGACCGGGCTGCTGATATGCCCAAGCCATGGCTCATAGCAATGGCCTTCTGGTCCTACAGCAGTAACCTGTGAAAGCTGCTGTATGCTGCTGTCACACCAGGACAAACCCTTGGACTATCAAGATCATTGGGAGCATGCCTGAAGCCTCCACTAGATATGCATACTACGAGTCACTCGACGTTCTGATGTCTGGCAGTCTGCAATCCTGGACTACGCCGTTTATCCGGAATAGAGCCAACGCTACACGGGACTTGGTAGCGAAAGGATCGCGAAGCGTCAGCACTACTGGGCCCATCTGGACATCAAGCTGGCTGGTTCTGGTTCCCTGCACAGGAGCAGTGCAACTGCAGAGCAAACCTACACCATCCTGACCCGAGACACTGTACAGTTGTAGTCTCGAGCTCCGGCAAAAGCGTCTCAAAGGTCTTCCACTGGCTGTTCAAATGTACAGGTGTTGAAAAGAACTCTGTTTCTCTCAGCCCAGCAATCAGACTTCGAATGCCATCTGCCAGATTTGTAGCATCTGCAAAAGGAGCCATGCAGCAAAGCCATCTTCTCCAAATATTCGGGCAGCATCCCAGTGTCCTTAGCCGGCGCGTGGAACAACCGGATCTGGTAAGAAAGCGAAAGCCAAGAAGAACATTCCAGAGAAGCATAGCGGCAAAGCATGCTACAATGTTAGAGAAGCATCTTCCGGAATTGGCAACCCCACTGACTTGGGATATGTGGCGCAATTGAAGCACGTCTCGCCCCAGGTGGTCGTGCAAGCAGAGTATGTTGTTCCTCGATATTTGAGTGGTGCCTCTGGCGGAAATGCGTAGGACTTGCTCATGTCAGTCATGTCTTTCCTGACGGAAGACAGTCCACAGTCTTTTTCCTTGCAGGTCCCCGTGATGTCCCAGAACACGAAGACGACCCCGAAAGGCGACAGCGCAGCATCGTCAAAGTCTGGAAAGTCGTTCGATACCTAGGCAATGTCACCATTGCAGGACCTCAACCTATTCCAAGTCCAAACTTGGAACGCGATAAATAAAACTTCTGCCAAACTTGGACAAGGCACTCTGCCAGGGAAGCTGTTGCCCTCCAGCAGTGTCGACACCAGCGCATGCATGTCCTGCCTTAGCACCGTGTCGGGCGTGAAGCCGAACACGGTGTCCTGAATCATCACATCACAACGGTCGCTTAGGCCCGGCTTAGGCGCGACCGTACAGCGTCCTGACCAGCCTTTACACAGAAAAAAGCTGGACAGCAACTGCAAGCACATGACCCAAACCACAAATCCCTGCAACCGGCAAATCAGATCCACGACTGCACCAAAGTCCAGGAATGCCCCACCACCCGGATGGTCCTGCGGCGCATGTTGGAAGCGTACGCCCACATGGCCCGTCCAGCGCATGTGGGGAGCAGACTCGTTGTAATTCGTCTGGTCGCCAGAGAAGCCCAGCAGCTGAACCTGCCCTGCCAAGGAGGGCAGGTCGAGAGCACCTTGCGGAATGCGAAAAGCGCAAAGCTCTGCAAAGCTCGGCCTCAACTCCGCCTTTGCCATGGACCGGCCTCCCGCGGCTGCAATCGCAGCTGCCATGAGAAGCAAGACTGCCATGTCGGAGGCGTGTGTATTGAACCCATCCACAGAATTAAAGCGCAAACAAAAGCGTGCTTTTGCTCCTGTATGTCCCGAAGTCATTCAGGCAGATGCAGGCAACATTGTAACCTTCCCGTCTGGCACTTGACTCGTATCTAAGAGAACCCACCACTGAAATGTGCCTCGAGCCAGTAATGTGAACTACAACCTCGAGTTCGCAGAACAGCTAGTTCGCACCTTTCGAAGCTGGCGTGCAAACGTACGAGTCATTTGTTAAAGCCGCTGGAACTGTGCGCCCGGTGGTCGCTGCCACTGAAACAGCGTTTCATGCTCAGCTTGGCTGAAGCACACATGTGCCTGGCGCACTGCTTGAGGCCCAAGATCAGCCAGCATCAGCCAGCGTAGCCAGCTGCTGCCGCTGCCCGCTGCTGCGGCCTCAGCCGAGAAATGGACAGACCAGTTGTGTGTCCTGACAAAGGTCCATAGAATATTCGTCAAACATCAAGCACCTGTTCTGCCGTCACGGCAGCGCTCAGACATAAAATTAGAAAAGGCATAGCATCACCAAATGCAACAGGTCGTCTGAGCCTGAGCTCATAGTTAAATCAAGTTTCGTGCTATTAAAATGTGACGCAAGATGCAACAGTGCTATGTATGCGAGAGCAACTTGTGTAGTTTTGTGGGAAGTACAGAAAAAAAACTAGCAGCAAAGTCCCACACCATCACTCAGCCTAGACAGATTACCGGCGCTATTGCCAGCAGCCGAGACGGCAGAAAGAACTCACTATTCAAGGGATCAACCTCGCACTCCTTTTATTCATGGCTTTGCTTTAACTCCTTCAAGCTTTCGCTCCTCGCAGTTGGCCAGCATCGCAAGTTTGGCATGGCTTGTCTATTTCTTCAGCCCATGTGTGTGTTTCTCCCCGTTCGTTGAGTTTGCGAGTCCAGGAGCGACGAACAAACGTTCCAGTGAGGGTGGATATCTCGAGGATTTCAGTGCTGCTAGGGATCGCTTTGCCCTTCCTGTGACATGATGCGGCCGGGTTGCCGGAGGCCCTCTCGCCTGGTCTTTGTTTTTTCTCTTGCCCCAATGTTAGGTGAAATAGACCCTGTGTATGTCAGCATATGTGGGGCCTGTTCTGAAAAAACTACCACTGAGACTTGCAGAGCAAGCCCCATCCTCAGGCCCAACACCTCGTTGCTGTGCGGAAACCGTGCCTTGGGTCCTTGTTTTCAAACTATACTGCTGCAGCCAAAATTGTGGCGGTGCTTGCTCGAAGCCCACCTTACCTCTTTGACTTGATGGATCCTGCTCGGCCATGCTCCAGCTGTTCGCACCACCAGCTGGGGGTCTGGCACTGCAGCCGACGTCGCAGCTGCGGGGGCTGCTACCGCCGCCGCCTACCCAGTTCGAAAGGTTAGCTCGCAACTACGCTGCATGGGTGCGGGCTTGGGGCCTGCGGCTTGGAGATTGCCATGCGCACAGAGGCGTCTATGGCCAGATCGTCCTGCACAAAAAAAGGCTGGGGTAGCTAGCCTAGCAACAATCCCAGCCGATCGAACTGCCTCCCCCCCCCCCCCGAAGCCCCGTAAGGTCCAGCACTTTGTCCACCTCTGCTTCGGCCTTGCACTCTCTCCGAGTGTGGCCTCGCCTACTCAGCACAGAAATGCCCAAGCCTCAACCTCGAGATCCGGTCCGTCCTGCATCGTGCTTGCTCTCTCGCTCGGGTTCATGGAGCCGCAGCGGATCCGAGGCTGCGGCCATCTCTTCCATGCCTTCGTCGATCAGTTCGTCGATGAGGCCTGCACGAGGAAGCGGCCCTAAACCCTTTGGCCACTTCTCGGTTTCGGCAAACGGAGGCCTGCCCGCATCATCTCCCGCCTCATGGAGCTGATCGATTCCTGCCACTCCAGCACTAACGTGCTCTCGGATCACGAGTCGACCACGGCGCCTCCATTTCGGGAATCCTGACTAGGGAGTTCATTTGCTTCATGACCTGACGGCGAGACCAAGCCTTCGTTGTGATGATTGAATCCGATTGAACCGCCGGAAGCCACACCTCTGCCGACTTACTCATGGAGTCTGACAGCCGCATCGTCGCTGCAGTCGTCTCCAGCTCAGCAACTGCCTTGGGACGGCACAGCCCCGCCTTGAAATCATCTGTCCGCAAGTGTGCACGAGAGAAAGGCTGCGTGTCAAACACGCTGCTCTGCAGCAGTGCATAGTGTTGCTGACGTAGCTTCATCTGCTCGAATACACGCTACTGAGCTGCCAGCCGACTGCATGATCGATCTAGAGGTGTATAAGCGATCCTGTTGTCGGGACCAATGAACACTCAGAAATCTCTGTCGCACAAAGGTTTAGATAGGCTCAACCCCCCGGCGACAGACCATCGCAGTGAAGATATAGACGCGCTTACATGAAAAGAAGTCTAAAAGCACTATGATCGGGTTGAAGATTTCAATTTGCATCTCGAACCAATCGTTATGTTAACAGTTAGTTCAACCTTGGCTTGTGGTAACGAAACATGCTTTGTCTGGCTCAAATTACACACTTCGTATTGGCAATGTTTAAGATGTTTATTTCTGTGTGCTTTATGTTTGCAGACGGGGGTCTTCGGTTATGGTGAAAAAATGCTTGCATGGCATCAATCTGACCAGTACAATAACAGCAACACACAACCAAAAATCTAACATGCATGGTTGCTTAATGGTCATCAAAAACCACAACTCCTAGTTCGCCCAATGATGGAATCGACATCTGTAATTGGTGCACAGACTTACAGATGAACTAAACTCAGACAAGAAAGCATGTAAAGAGCTCTTGGCAAATAGGGACCGGATATCAAGAACCAACCGGCGGAATGCAAAGCCTAATGGGCAGCCAAAAACATGATGGATTACTTTGGCTGTCAACAATAACGACCCTCCAGGTTCCAAACCAAATGTGTTACTTGATTGGCCCAACATTCTATTACAACACAGGTGTGAAAATCCAGCCACGAAGAGCTGGTAGTTACATTTATGAGAATGCAAACAAACTTAGTACTCACCAATTGATACATGCACCTTAGTATAATGCTGGGTTGGTCTGAAACGATGAGAATAATACAATGATAGGGACAACGCTAATGGTCACAACCGCACTGACTACACTGGATACGATTAATTATGAGTGGAAGAACGTATTAGTCGTTTAGATCTGATGGAGAATGGAACTTGAGAATGGACAGGGTTGCCGGGGTATGACGACTGTACTGCCTGCCCAAATACCGATACCTAGATTATGATAGTGCGTCACGATTTGCTATGAGTTGACACCATTGCTGAAATGTAGTGTCCAAATAAAACATACACCTGAAGACAATGATGTCTACAACGTATACCATCACTTATCTGGCACCAGGGGTTTGCATATGTGACTGCCTGAAGTAAGGAATTGTTAGTCATTGTACAGGATGCAGAACACACCAGCAATGTTGAAATGATTGTGCATAAATAAGCGGGAGCTCAATAAACTTGTCTGTGCCTCCGTGTGTGTGTGTCAAGAGTCAAAACACGATAAGGACACCAATTAAGCATAACGGCTACTCACCCTGATATGGAATCTGCTTGGCTTGAAAGACTAAGAACCCCACCATTCAATGTTTATTTAAATATGTATATATATATATTTATA
>CAJNJA010010312.1:0-10268 GCA_905231915.1 Symbiodinium necroappetens
ATGCATGTATGTATGTACCTTTGTACATGTGCATGCATGCACACGTGTATACTTGTATGCATGCATTTTGTGTATTTATGTAGGCAGGTAGACATGTAGCTAGGCAGGCAGGCAGGCTGGCTGGTACGGTATGTGTTCTTGCCTGCATGTATGTGTGCGTGCGTACCTGCATGTGCGTTCTATACGAAATCATAGACTCAGGGCATGAAAACCTTTTAAGTTTTAGGGGCTCGTTCCGTTCTTGAAGCACTGCCTGTCAGGGCCTTATCCGACTGGAACGCAGGGGCGGCTGATGTACATGCTGCTGCGTGCTTCGCAAAAGCCAGCTCATGGCCTGATTCTGATGATGCTCGCTGCACACGTGCTCTGTGAAGGCAGCTAGCTCACTGTGGCTGCTGATGCTCATGATGCTCGCGGCATACGTGCATAGCTCGCCAGCACACTGTGGCGGCTGAGGCTCATGATGCTTGCTGCACGCGTATGAAAGTCAAGGCCAGCAGGGCTGTCCGACTGATACTCATGATGCTCGCTGCACACGTGCGCTAAGCAAAGGAAGCCAGCACACCATAGCAGATGAAATTCATGATGCTCGTTGCATTTGTGCCCTGACCATGGCTGCTGATGCTCATGATGCTTGCTGCACGCCTGCCGTGGCCAAGGCCAGACAGCAGGCTAGGGGTTTTTGCTCATGATGCTCGCTGCATGCGTGGCCTAGCCAAAGCCAGCGGCACGCTTTGATGGCTGATGCTCATGATGGCGACGCTCGCTGCATGTGTGCTGACCGTTGCACACATGCACCAGCCAAAGCCAGCTGGCACACTATGGCGGCTGATGCTCATGATGCTTGCTGCACGTGTGGCAGTGCCAAAGTCAGCTGGCAATCCTTGCCTAGCCAATGCCATTTGCTACACTGTTGCTGCTCATGCTCACAATGCTCACTGCACCTGAGCCCCATGCCCCAGCACGCCTTGGCGGCCATGGATTGTAGTGTTCATGATTCTTGGTGCAGCTGTGCCCTAACCAATCCATGTGGCACGCTGTGGCCGCTGATGCTCATAAATAATGCTCACGTCACGACAAAAACCATCTAGCATACTTTTGCGTCTGATGCTCATGATGCTCACTGCACACTTTTCCTGAACAAAGCCAAGCTGCCACGCTGTACCGCCTGATTCTCATGATGCTTGCTGCGCTTGTCCCCTAAGCACAGCCATTCGGCTCACAATGGCTGCTGATGCTCATGATGCTCACTGCACGCGTGCTCTAGCCAAAGCCAGCTGGCACACTGTGGCAGCTGAGGCTCATGATGCTTGCTGCAGGAATGCTCTTACAGATTCAGTTGGCCCGCTATGGCTGCTGATGATCAGGACGCTCATTGCGCACGGACCCCAGGCAAACCCATCTAGCACACCATGGCGTTTGATGCTCATGATGCTCGCTGCACCCACTATGGCCACTGATAATCATGATGCTTTTGAAGTGGTGCCTTAAGCAAAGCCACCCGACGGTCTTTGGCTGATGATACGTGCATAAGCCCAAAACCAGCTGGCACGCTATGCCACGTGATGCTCGTGATTCCCGCTGCAGGTCTGCCCCAGCCAAAACCAGCTGGTGCATTTAGGGTTCAGGGTTTAGGGTTTAGTGGCCGATGTTCATGAGCGCTTCACATGTGCTGTAGCCAAAGCCAGCTACCACGCGACAGCAGCTCATGCGTATGATGCGGGCGGGAACTGGCCAATCCTGCACGCGTTGCCTAGATAATGCCCTTTCGCACATGTTGGCTGCTGATGCTCATGATGCGCTCAGCGCGCGTGTCTTGGACAATGCTCTCTCGCGCCGCATGGCTGCTGATGCTCATGATGCGCTCTACTCGCGTGTGTTAGACTCGCGCAGTATGGCTGCTGATGCTCATGATGCGCTCTGCGCGCGTGTCTTAGACAATGCTCTCTCGCGCCGCATGGCTGCTGATGCTCGTGATGCGCTCTACTCGCGTGTCTTAGACTCGCGCAGTATGGCTGCTGATGCTCATGATGCGCTCTGCGCGCGTGTCTTAGACAATGCTCTCTCGCGCCGCATGGCTGCTGATGCTCATGATGCGCTTCGCGCGCATGTCTTAGACAATGCTCTCTCGCACAGTATGGCTGCTGATGCTCTTAGACAAGGCCATCTGGCACAGTGTGGCTGCTGATGCTCATAATGCGCACTGCGCGCGTGTCCTGACAATGCTCTCTCGCGCCGTATGGCCGCTGATGCTCATATTGCGCGCTGCGCACAATGCCCTCTCGCACCGTATGGCTGCTGATGCTCATAATGCTCATAGACAGTGCTACCTAGCACAGTATGGCGCCAGATGCTCATGATGCGCACTGCACTCGTGTGCTGGACCATGCCCTCTCGCAGTCTCGCACAATATGGCTGCTGATGCTCATGATGCGCGCTGCGCGTGTGCTCGCTGCGCGCCTCGCTGGACAATGCCTGCTCGTACGTGATGCGCGCTGCGTGCGTTTCTGGCGCCTGATGTTCGTCTGGTGCTAGCAGAAGCTTCGAAGGAGTAAACACCACGGAGCCTCGCAAACATGATTCGACTTACTAACGCCAGAATTTTAGATAGCGGTAAGGAAGATCGAGTGCAAAGCCAGAATGATCCACCCGACGTTAAGGTTTTTCACCTCCGACGGCAACGACAACTTGTGACCACCCCGTGGCTACCCTAATGCTATTGTTGCTGCCAGCCCATACAACCACTCCACTACGACTATGGCGGCTGCTGCAAGCAGTAGTAGCAGTACAAGCCGTCGTCGTAGCATCAGAAGCAGAAGGCCTCAGCAGCAGCAGTGCCGGTGGTGCCTGGCACTAGAAATCGTTATTGTAGATCCTAAACGCTAAGCAACCCTCCAAACCCTGACCCTACTAAACCCTAAATCCTACTAAACCCTAAGCCCTACAAAACCCTAAACCCTAAAGCTTAAACCCTAAACCCTAAACCCTACTAAGCCCTATAAGCCTTAAACGCTAAACCCTACTAAACCCTAAGCCTTAAACCCTAAACCCTAAACCCTGCCGGCTCCCTAAGCCTTGGGCCCCAGCACTCCCTGTAAGCGATCCAGGAGATGAAGCGCGGTACCGGAGTGGAGGCTGGTTCTTCCATGGTTTACTTTATGGTTCTTAGGGTTTTTAGATGTGTGTTTTTTAGGGATTTTAGGGTTTTTAGAGGATTTTAGTGTTTTTAGCGCTTTTAAGGTTTTTAGGGTCTTCGGGGTTTAGGGTTTAGGGTCGTGCCTGTTGATGGCTTCTTGCTTACTGAAGGGGAGACAGAACTCGAATTTGTTCGCGAGCCTTGTTTTTGGCTCATTCCTAGACCCTCCTATTACCCTCTCATATACCCTCTGCTTGGTTCCCCAATACCCAGCCTTTTAAACTTTTTGGATTCTGAAAATTAAGTAGTACTCTGGTAGTTTAACCATTTATTTCGCTGGCTTATCGGGGAAGTAAGAATAATACCCGCGATCAAACGCCATTCCCCAACGAAAAACCCTCAACCCCGGGCCCGGGGGAGGCCTCCTCCACGGTCAAGTGCCAGAGGAAGACAGGGCCAGGGGCCGCCCCGCAAAGAGGGGCAGAGTTGCGACCGTGGAGGACGGAATGGGTATTTCTATTTCTGTAAATTAGGGTCCCTTTTAGAGTCCTTTTTATAAGGGTGCCGTACTATACAGGGGACCCTAAAAGGGACCGTAATGTAGAGAAATACCCACATAGTTTCACGGACATTCACTGACCAGCTTGGTGCGAAACCAGCGCTCAGCAAAAGCGCGTTCCTTCTTGATGAAACGCGAGTGACTACGCGTAGTTACTAGGGCCACTGCTGGCGGAATGGACTTCCGAAACAGGAGCCTGCATGTTAGAACATACCGCGCAACCCTATTCAAGTCATTCACGTCCTTGCACGATTTATATATAAACCTTTGTCAGCCTAGGAAAAAGCCTGCGTAACCTGATTCAAACTATCAACGTCCCTACATTAAACCTTTTAAACATCTAAACCCCTGCCTATAGTAGCACTATATAGCACCGCTTTAGAGACTTTAGCGAAACTTTGCCATGGATGTTTTTTTTGCCGGCATGCCATCTTCCAGACCTACAGCTTGAATAGTTGGACCGAAGCGTTAAACCCCTACTAGAGCGGCCTTCATTAGATAGGGTTGGGTTGCGGGGTTTCGATATAGTTTCATGAGGAAGCACTGAGGAAAAATGTTGGAGCTTATTCAGGCCATCACATCAAGCTCGTCGACCCGAGCAGAGGGGTGTAACGGGGCTTTGCAAGGTCTTCGAAGCGTGTTCTAAGGGATTTAACTTGTGTTGCAAAAAAGTTTCACGAGGGCAATTATAGGATGGTAGAGTGTTTTTCACCTGGCAACCCTAAACCCCAAACCCCAAACCCCCCAAACCCTAAACCCTAAACCCCAAACCCCTGAACCCCAAACCCCAAACCCTGAACCCCAACCCCTAAACCCCAAACACCCAAAGCCCCAAACCTCCAAACCCCAAACCCCAAACCCCCAAACCCCAAACCCCAAACCCCAAAAAACTCCAAAGCCCTCAACCCGGAAGCAGCAGGTGGGCTGCCAGCGAGCCATGGAAAAGCCCATGACCGATCTCGAGGCAAAACTGGGTTTCGGGTGTAGCGTCTAGGGGTTAGGGTTCCCTAACCCTAAACCCTCAACCCTAAACCTAAACCCAAAACTGGGTTTCGGGTGTAGATTTTCGGGTTTAGCGTTTAGGGTTTAAGGTTTAGGGTTTAGGGTTTAGGGTTTAGCGATAGGCTAATAGGGTTTGGGGTTTAGGCTTTAAGGTTATGCTTTCGTTGTAAGGCTTTTAGGTTCTATAGACTTTAGGGTTTCGGGTATGAGGGTGCCAAGGTATCCGGGTGTTTGGGTTCTAAGGCATCAGGGCTTTGGAGCATCAGGGTATATGGTGCTAGAGTTTAAGGTTTAGGGTTTAGGGGATATTAGGGTATTCGGGTTTCTCAGGTATCAGGGCATTTGGGTACTAGGGCATTAGGGTTTAGGGCTTAAAGGGTTGTCTACCGGAAGGATCGCCTTGGCACTTAGCTTGGCCCTTCGACCCTTAGCATCCCTTAACTTTTTTAGTGGTTTCCTGATAATCGCTTCCCTTTTATTAAACACCCCCGTAATAATAGACATGCATTGGGGGGAATCCTCGAAATCATCCCTGCCCTTTAAACCCTATTCTGAATTAGGGGGAGTGTTTCGAGGCTCCAAACAACCCTACAGCACAGTATGAGCAAGATCAAGAGCAAAACAAGAGCTGGAGCAAGAGCAGGAGCAAGAGCAAAAGCGGAGCATCAGCAAGAGCAGCGGCAAGATCAAAGCAAAAGCAAGAGCGGGAGTAAGAGCAAAAGCGGGAGCATCAGCAAGAGCAGCGGCAACAGCAAACAACAGCAAGAGCAAGAGCAGGGAGACGCAGCAAAAAACAAAGCGGGAGCAAGAGCCAGAGCAGGAGAGAGAGTACTCATCAGCCCGCCTCGGCTTCGGTGTGATGAAAGCGAAATACCTTCAGAGGAAGGGGTCGCTTCGCGAGCAGTATGACAAACTGCGGAAATGAGCGCCGCCATCAAGCAGAAAGAGGAGGAGTTGGACGAGATGAACGACGAACGCTCTTCATCTTTCTCATCGGGGTCACCATTGCTGCCGGCAGGTGACAGCGACAGCGATAAGGATGAACCATGCGTTGGAAACGAAGTTGCGAAGCCCTCTTCGTCGGCCCGCACACTCCAGATCGCGAAAGCCGCGGCACAGAGGGACCCGACTGCTCCTGAGCACAACGGTTACCCGAACGCCGCTGGGGAACTTTACCCTGGCTTCCCCCGTGGTCGCGAGAAGTTCTGTCTTACTTGCGAGCAACGCCCGAAGGGCATGGCCCGTGCCGCAAAATGACACCGGAAGCCCGTGTGCGAGGTGCCCCTCAAGAGTGACAGTAGAAATACCACCTAATAATAAACATACATTCGGAGTTTTCATTGGGGGGGCCGCCTCCCGTTTAACATTACATAGGGGGAGACGATTATTTCCTTTATGGTTATATACCCAAAAGTTAACTTTCGGTAGGCATGGTGGGACGGTGGTGGGACGGTCCAACGAGTTTGGGTCTTGGGGTGGCAAAGCGGTTTAGGGTTTAGGGTTTATTAGGGTTTCGGTTTTCTGACACGTCTTTCGTGTCGAAAACGGCCACAGACTCCAACCTCCCCCCCAACTTCAGCAACTTTCCTGGAGTATGCAAGGAGCAAACAACCCCTAACAGATCAACAGCATATAAACCCTAATGTGGAATGAGCTGTTTCGGCGCGGGCGGTGTAGCTGAAGCCTCTTTGACAGCAAGAGGATTGCCCCAGGGCAAAGCAGCCGTGGGAGCCTGGCACTCGAACTTGGCCGACGCCCTGAACATATCCTCGAACGTGCGGTTTAGGGTTTAAGGGTTCAGGGTTTAGGTCTTAGGGCACCAGTTCCTGGATTTGCACAAGCAGAGGCTCACGGCCGTGGTCGCGACCACGGGCACGCTCCAGACCGCGACTAAGGACGCGAACATGGCCCAGGTGCAGGAGATCGTACCTGGAAATGTCCGAGGATAAGCTCCCTGGCCTGGTGCGAAGTAGGCTTTCCAAGGCAACATACAGGGAACTGAGAACAACAAGCCCCAAAAGCTAGGGTCTTCCTGAACCCAAATCAAACCCTAACCCCAGGAAGCTTCGAGGACCGGTAAGATTGATTAAGAGCCTTGGGCCTGCAAGTTTGCGAACGACTTCTGTTGGCTTCTTGTTTATGGTTTAGGGTTTAGGGTTTAGGGGTCTAGGGTTTAGGGTTCAGGGGTTTAGGGTGTCGGGTTTAAGGGTTGAGATTCAGGCACATGAACCCCCCCCCCGTCCTTACTAGGGATTATAGCAGGTAGCCCAACAGTAAGGCCCTTAAAGAAAGCAGGGCTTTGTGAGGCATTCATCGGGTTTTGAGTGATCTCAGTGCGCAAGGCTCAGGGCTATGGCTCTGGAGTTAAGCTTTACGGTTCGGGGCTTGTGCTGTAGGTTTGGATTTAGGGTTTCACCCTGAACCTTCAACCCTAAACCCTAAACCCTGAACCCTAAACCTTAAACCCTAACCTTAAACCCTAAACCCTAACCTTAAACCCTAAACCCGAAACCCTAGACCCTAAACCCTAACCTTAAGCCCTAAACCCGAAGGTTTGGATTTAGGGTTTCGGGTTCGGGGCTGAGCCTTTGGGCTCCAGAGCACAGCCTCCGGCTTAGAAGCCTTTTTATTCGGTTTAGGGTTTAGGGTTTAAGGTTTAGGGTTTAGGGTTTAAGCCCAGAGCCATGTCCTAAGGTCTAAGACCTTTTTCCTGTTTTAGGTCCCCCAAATAGTACGGCACCCTTAGAACGAGGACCCTAAAATACTGTTGATGATATAAATCCTTAGCATGACCTTAAGAAGGACCCTAAACTATGGCTATTATGGTATATTCCTTGTTATGGGTAGTGCAGGATTTATATCATCAACCGTGCCTAAACCCTAAACCTTAAACCCCAAACCCTCAACCCGAAACCTTACAGCTTTATAAACCCTTTAAACCCTATTAAAAACCGTAGGACCCTGATTTAGGGAACGGCTCATGTGTTGGATCCTCGGAGCCTTATCCAGAGACTCCGAAACCCCTTAATTAAGGAATATACCTTAAATCTTATTAGGGTTCCTATTATGATTTAAGGTATATTCCTTAATTAAGGGATCCTAAACCCTAAACCCCTAACCCCTAAACCCTAAAACCTGAAAACTTAAATCTTATTAGGGTTCCTATTATAGTTTAAGGTATATTCCTTAATGAAGGGGCTTTTGGGAGTCTCCGGGTGCCCAAGATAGATCCCCTAAACCCTAAACCCTAAACCCCTAAACCCCTAAACCCCTTAATCAAGGGGTTTTGGAGTCTCTGGGTATCTGGGGCGCAGGAGAATCTCAAGGGCTTCCTGAAGGAGGCGCAACGGGTTTAGGGAGGGTCATTAAGGGTTTAGGGTTTTAGGGTTTAGGGTCTAGGGTCTAGGGTTTTAGGGTTTAGGGTTTTAGGGTCTAGGGTCTAGGGTCTAGGGTTTAGGGTTTAGGGTTTGTTTAAGGTTAAGGGTTTTTGGTGGGGTTTCAGGAAACTCAAAATCCTAGACCCTGATCTGTTCCCCAATCCCAAAGCTCTACGATACCAGGCCTATACATGGAAGAGCATCGGTGTGGGATCCCTTGCATAGAGTGTTCAGGGTTTGGTTTGTTTCTGCTTAAGGGCTCTTTTCCCCTTAAGCCCTAAACCCTAAACCCCAAACCCTAACGTGCGGAGGTGCGGAGGAGTTCAAGACGGAGGTCTGAATAATTCGAGGTCGTTTTTCCTCGTGCAAGAAGGAGCTCCCGTCCGTTTAGGGTTTAGGGTTTAGGGGTTAGGTCCCTTTTAGGGTCCTTTTTGGGTTAGGTCCCTTTTAGGGTCCTTTTTATAAGGGTGCTTTGGCCCCAAAGTACCGTTTTTTGAACATTATGAGTGTCCCTATTGCTCCAGTTACTGGCATGTGTTCGAGGTTTTGGTGGGTTTGAGGGTTTAGGGCTTGCGGGTCAGTTTTCTTTTGATCTTTTTTTTCTCTAGGTGCTCGACGGGGCTCAGCTAGCGGAAGTTTCATTCATGACTAAACCCAAAACCCCCGAACCTTAAACTCTAAACCCTAAACCCTAAACCCCTGAACCCTAAACTCAAAACTCTAAAGCCTAAACCTAAAACCCAAAACCCCTGAACCCTAAACTCAAAACTCCAAACCGCAATCCCCAAATCCCAAAGGCCTCATGCTCTAAAGCATAAACACCTCTCTGGGCTCAACATGCGTCTAACCGCCACACGACACCCCCGTGTAACAACCACAAAAATGGTTGAGGGTTTAGTGTAACTTTAGCGCTTTGGGGTGTAGAGTCTAGGGTTTTTTCCCTAAGCCCTAAAATGCTAAACCCTAACCCCTAAATCCTAAACGCCTAAACCCTGAATCCTAAACACCTAAACCCTAAACCCTGATCCCGAAACACCTAAACCCTAAACCCTGAACCCTGTGCCCTAACCCTAAGCCCTACAAACACCCGAACCCTGAACCCTGATCGCCGGAGTCTCTTAGGTGCTGAGCGCAGAGTCCGAGATGCGGAAACTTCAGAACGAGGCTCCTCTGACTCCAGTTTTAAGGGTCTAGGGATATGGCTTTGGGGTTTAGGGTTTAGGGTTTAGGTTTTTGTTCAAGTGTTTTTAGAGTTTTAGGGTTTAGGGTTTTAAGGAAATCAGGGTTTAGGGTTTAGGTTTGTGTTTGGTGGCTTAGGATGTAGGTGTTTGCTTTGTTTCAATGGTTTAGGGTTTAGAGCCCAGGGATGCGAAGGCTTTTAAGGGGTTTTGAAAGGGTTTTCAGTTGGTCTTGTAGGGTTTTAGGTTTATGATAAGGGCTTTGTAGGGTTTTTATCGCGACATTCGTGATGTAGGACATGATCTATGAAGGTCCTGTTAAGGAGGGTTTCCAAGAAGTTGTGTAGGGTTTGAACCAGGAGTTTTGCAGCTCTGTGATCTAGTGGATCGTAAAGTTTTACGGGGTAGTCCCTAAACCCTAAAACCTAAACCCTAAACCGTAGACCCTACAGGGTTTCTAAACCCTGCGCCTTAAACCCTAAACCCTAAAGGTTTAGGACCCGGGGTTGCCAATCAACCCGAACCTAAATGGTTTAATGGTTTAGGGTTTAGGGTATAGGGTCGCAGGGTCTAGGGTTGAAAGGGCCTTAAAACCCTGAACCGTGAAGGATTTCGTTGGGTTTCACCGAGTTTAGGGTAGACTCCAAGGCTAAGGGGTTCAGGATTATGATTTTGGATCTAACATAGGGGCTTTACAGTTACCTATACTAGTTTTTTGGGGGTTCTTTATTGTAGTTATAGGATACTAAACCCCAAAACCCTCTTCTAAACTTTTTTGGCCCCTACATTAAGGGTTCTCAGGTTGGGAAGGTATTGGGGATTGAGGAGGGCATGTGGGTTGACACTTAAAGCCCCAAACCCCTAAACCCTAAAACCCTAAACTCTCAATTCTGTACCCCGAATCCTAAACCCTAAACGCCTAAACTCTCAGCCCTGAACCCCAAATCCAAAACCCCTAAACCCTGAACTCTCAACCCTGAACCCCAAATCCTAGACCCCTAAACCCTGAACCCGAG
>CAJNJA010010313.1:0-14271 GCA_905231915.1 Symbiodinium necroappetens
GGGGGGGGGGGGTCGGGTTGAAGGAAGGGTACACACAGGGCTTGAGATGATAAACAGCAACCTCGAACCTCGGATGGGCCGAGCGGACCAACTGAGGTCGGTTAGCGTTCAAGGTTTATAGGGTTTAGGGCGCTGTTTGGCGCTTGTATAATTAGGGCCATTGCTGTTGAACTTCTTCTTCTTCCTGCTACCATTGCTACTGTCATTATTTCCTACATGTCTTACTGGCTACTGCTATATACTACGGCGACGAAACTATAACAATGAAGCGAGGATCTGTTTTGTCAATTTGTCTGTTTTTTGTTGTGAAGTTTTCTGGTGTTGATTTTGCCTGTGGTTTTCGGAACATGACCCCGTGGTCCTCAAATCCTCATATGTCATAACCCAGCCCCCTCATTTGGCGATTCCGGCTCATCAAATATCTCACAAACACGCTCCCTCCTTTGGCGATTGCAGCTCAAAACTCAAAACGAAGCTGCTTTATTCCTGTCTTTCTGCCTCTTCCTTTATTTCGCTAGTCCTTTGTGTCTTCCTTCCTTTCGTTCTTTCGTTCTTTCTCTTTTTCGTCCGTTCTTCCTTTCGTTCTTCATGCCATTCTTTCTGTATTTTGTTCACTCTTTCTTTCGGGCCTTTCCTTGCGGCTTCCTGCGGTCCTTTCTTTCTGTCTTTAATTCTGACGTGCCTTTCTCTCCTTCGGCCCTAAAACCCAGCAAAAACCAGAACAAAAACCAACACACAAACAAAAAACAGTAAGATTGACCTAGCTCGCTCACTTCTAGAAATCCCGCCCTGCCTCGCGAGCCTGCGAGGCCTCTGACCGCTGCTTACCTCAGCTTCCCAATTCTTTCTGCTGGGATTGCACCATGAGGCTTGAGTGGATGTAGATTCAAGGATCAAGGGGTGTTTTAGGATTTGTGCTTAGGTTTGGGGCTTGGGGGCATTGCGGCTTCCGGGCTTGATTTTGGCGGGTCTTTGAGGCTTCAGTGACTACAGTGCTTCAGGAAATAGACGTTTGCAATGTCAGGGCCTATGCAGCCTATGCACCATCACATCCGGTGATAGACGCTAGCACCCGCCTGACTAAACAGTTCAAGCAGCGTTCTTGCCAGAGCTGTACCAGCTCGTCTGCTTCTGCCTGGAAAGCCAGTACTGAGGCTAGTTCGGTTGACCATCCAGCACTCGCAGCAAGGAACATACGAGATACGCAACATACTACGAAGATTGGTATAGTGCTCAGACGTTAGGCCGATGGTGGGTCCGCGCACACTTTGCACTGCAGAGCCCAGGGCACTGCAAAACTTTCATGGCTCCCGCGAGGATTTGACAGGATTTTTCCGGGTCACTAGATACCGAACCCCGTGCCTGCAAACCCACTACAGAAAGAGTGTACGGTGCACCTTGCATGGCACAACACACCATGAAGATGATATGGGAATGATATGGGGCTGTGCTCTGATTTTCAGACTCCGGCGTTCAATCAAGGTTTAAGAAAGTCAGGTGAAAAGCATGGAAGACAGCCGGCCACTCGACCTGCCCTCGACTGGACCCAGCGGCTGAAGCTCCACCCAGCCGGTGCCATGGGAGGAGCCTCCGCCCGGCCAGCGCGCGGTGGCGCGAGCCAGGCCTTCGTACTTGAAAATCTTCCCCAGGCCCACCTCCTGCTCAGGCCACTGCACCTCGAGCGACACCTGGGCGTCCGGGTTCTTCATGGTCACGTCGTAGGACAGGTAGTAGCGGTCGTGGCTCGCCGGACTCGTCCAGGGCTGTCCCTTCGGAGAGATCTTGACGTTGTCCAGCGTCCAGGTCGTACGGTTGTCGCCGCTTCCCTGGAAGAGGCTTGCTTCTTGAAAGACACCGTCGGCTGTGTTCACCGCCGTGATCATCATCGCGGAGCGGACGTCGGGAAACTGCAGCGCGAAGAATTGCCAGCTCACGTTCTTAAGAAGTGCCTTGCCACTGTTGTCGTAGGTCTGGACGACGTAGTCGGACCAGAGCATTCCAGATTTTCCTGAATCCACGACCTTGCCCGCCTGCTGAATCTCGAAACTCTCCACCTGAAGGAGGGGCATTGAGAAGTAGTAAGAACCCTGGCAATCCAGGGTCGCATTGGGCGTCCCGGCCAAGTACCGGTCGACTGCCCCGCCGAACTTGGAGTTTGCTGCATCTCTCTGCTCCTGCGAGAGCCAGTTGGGCAAGAAGCCGTCGGGTCCGAAGCCCTGGCGCACGACGCCCATCATGTCCCTGAAGCGCACCACAACGTCGAAGCTCTTCTTTTTGGAGTGGAGCTTCAGGTCGTACTCCACACCTGCCTGCCCGGGAACCGCGCTCTCTCCGACTGCGGAGACGGAGAGTTCGAAGCCCGAAAGCAGCGACGAGGACTGGGCGGTCCAAGGCTTCTTCCCATCGCCTCCTTCTACGGTCGCACTGACCGTCACGCTTGCATCGATGTCGTAGGTTTGGATTGTCTTGGTGTTGAAGCCTCCACCAAGTTCGTAGACCGGCACGATGGAGAGGAAGGGAGGCACCTTTTGAATGAGGAAAGTGAGAGCATAGGTGTCCTTGGCACCGACGAGTCCTCCAAAGAAGCAGTAGGCGTTAACACCGTGCTCTTTGTGGAGGCTTCTGAAAAAACCGAGTGTGTCGAACGTCGCTGTCGGGCTATACTTGCAGCACTGATTGGCTGCCGCGCTGCAGTATGGAGCAAAGGCCAGTATGGCGAGCACGGCGTAGCGGCAGCCGCTGGAGGTAAACATCCCTGTTTATGAACCAGGAACACTATGATGAGAGAAGAAGCAGCTGCGAGCAAACACGGCGTTCAGAAACTTAACAAATGAACAAAGCTGGTCCTCCTCATGCACAAGAGACCGCGGTGTGCTTGTGGCAGCGCTGAATATTAAAAGATTCACCCAATTTGGGCCCCGCCCAAGTTCCCAGCCCCATCGGCCATTTGGGGCCTGCGTCTTGGCGCCGACCAGAAGCCGATCGCCTTCGTGCAGCTCTACAAAGCGGCCGTCTCCTGGCTCCAGTCTCCGATTTTGGGGGTGCTCGTGCTGTATAGCCTGCAAGGAGCAATTCCTAAGGATAGTGCATATAGGTGTCATTGTTCAGAGAATCATGACTGTACTGTGCCTCAGCGTGGTTGGGCTACATCCATATTGTCCATATACATCCATGCCCATCCACTCCTTACTGCTCTGGTAATAGTCTTGCTGCCCCCAAATACCGCTGGTACAACAATTATGATGGCTGCCATTGTTGTGCTTCTTCAATCTTCTTCCCCGCCTCCGATGTGGGTGCGTAGAACTGCACTTCCAAAAGTGATAGATCGTCGTGAGGTGGCTCTGCCGTGTTTGCCCAAGCCCAGGTCTAGGCGTGGAGAAATGAAACCGCACTGAGCTACCAGACATATTGAACCAACCATGCTGATTCCGCATGATAAGATGTGTCCATCAAACATGACGACTACTCCGTCTGCTGATGGCTTTCGACTGCCCTCTGCTGCACGAGGCTAGAAATGTGAGGCGGCCCTGATCGTGAAGGCAACCCAAGGTGATCCAAGATGGTCCGTGCGTCCTTGAATCGGAGTTTCAAGTATGATTCTACCCTCGAAGACCTCAAACCCAAACCTTCCAAACTCTGAGTAGTAATGTAAGCATAAACGCTGAGTCCGAAATCCTACGCCCCACACCAGAGCCCCGTATCGCACCTCCCTACCACAAATCTCAAACCCTCTCAATCACTTGCTCGAACCTCTACCAAAACAACCGAAGCCGATCTGCTAAAGCCCCAATCAACTCTTGTTGCCCGACCCTGTAAAGTTTTGTAGAACCCATACGGACATCTTACACGTCCAACCGGAGCCACATAGAAACCTGATAGGAGCCTATAGAACACAGAAACTCTTCAACACCGTTTTAACTTCTATGGAACGATGGAAACTATGTACTCGAAGTGGCCTGCATCCCAGCGCTCGACCAGGGCCTCGCCAATGCGGACGTAGGGATCTTGTTTGAAGGATGTGTATGTATAAGATTACGCGAAGATGCATAAGGATTTTGTGTTAGTGCTGTTCATTCACACGTTGTGTAAGTTTTTTCCAGAGAGGAAGAGATATGGTGTTGGGTTTATAATCAAGCTTTTACGAGGTTTCGCTAGGAGTTTTTAACTGGTTGACGCGTCGAAGGGTTTAGGGCTCACTGCGTGGGCGTCTCTGGGAAAGGGAGATCCGCTGCAACCTGGTTTTGTCGCTGCCTCTCGGAGTCTTCGAGGAGCTCTTGGGAAGTTGGTTTGGGGCTTCCGCTCTGACGAAGCCGCCCGTGGTTTTGAGCATGACTGACACAGAAACCTAACCCTGGCCCTAACCCTAACAAGGCCAAACTCTAAACCCTGGAGAACTCCACTTGCAACATGAGCCCGAGCCGTGTTGAAGGTACTTCGGTTCATGAAGGATTTGACTGACTGATTGGGTGCGTTTTGATTCCGGCCTTCGCAAGGTGATCACCATTGTGATGGTGATGGTCATGGCGAGCATGACGAAGATGATGACGATGACGCTGGCCACGATCATGATCATTCCCAATTAAGCCGTCATCGTCTTCAGCATCGATTCCGTCATTTTTGGTGATCATGCTACTGCACTCTGTTCGTAGGAAGCCCAGTATGACGGACGCTATGCTTGTTGTCCGAAGGCGCATGGGCACAAGCCGTTGTAGCTTTACATGTTCGTCACTTTGCATATTGGAGGAACTAGTGCGGTTTTGCGACTGCGTGGTGATGACCATCATTACGATCTCACAGGGTCCGAGAGCAGTGTAGTGACTGTACTGTGTACTTGGGCGAAGTCTTGTCAGGACGAAATACGTCCTGGACGATGTTTTCTAGTCTGATGAAAACCCCAGAGGAATCTTCTCGACCCTGATCCTTGAGGTCCTATGACGACCCCTTTACGGCGTCTAGGCTTGAGCGTCCGCTGCAAAGGGGCAGAGAATCCTCAAGCATTCTAGCTGCCGAAAAAATTACATCGAAGTTCTGTACCTCTCAGCTCGGTTGGGGCCTCTGGTTTCAGCTGGACTCGCACGGTGTCGTGCGCTTTCTCAAAGGGGACGCATGCGCGGCAGTCCAGCATCGTCAACCTCAGCTTGTTGCAGTGTTGGGGTCCGGAACCCTCAAAGGTGCAGCTCAGAGGTTCAGAGCCTTTAGAGCTTTAGGGTGTAGGGTTTAGGGATTTAGGGTCTCGAGAAGCTTCGTACATAGGACAAGCTCATAAGACCTCGCCCGATACGTCACAGGTGTACTCCCTCTAGGCGCTGCAAGCACTTCGTCGCCATACATGCTCTCCATCGACCGAAGGATCGAGGATGAAAAGCCACGACACGATCTGACAGCAGCAGTCTGTACATTGACCCAGAAAGCTCATATGCAAAGCCGAACACCCAACCCAAAGATTCCCCAAGATTCCCCAAGACTCCAACACCCCAATGCCCAAATTAAACCCTGTAGCCACGGACCCCCCCTCGGGCCAGAGCAGGGTCCCAAGGATGAGCAGAGCTTGGCTATTGCTCTGAGCCCAAAAGTCCGCACGAGGCTTCGGAAGAGCAAACCAAGGCGAACTTACGGATGCGACAGAGGAAGCTCGGTGAGAAGACTCCTTCGTCTACTCTTCGCTCCCGACCCCAAACACTCCTAACAAGTGCTCCGCTTTCTGCGCCTCCTCCTGCCGCCGCTGCATGGCTTTCCTGAACATGGAACAAGATCTGAAGGCAGATCAACGGAGTCAGCCGTCGTCAAATTCTGAAGCGCTCTTCATGCCTTGGGTTGAGCGTGCCGGAGTTCATAAACTTTGCTCACTCATCGATCTCGCGGTGTCGTGCGACAGACCGACATGGGGCTTGAGATGACACTGGGCGGCCCCTCTTTACAAAGAAATGCTTGGTTGGCCGGAGATGCTTCAGTTTCAAAACCCAATCGCTCGCGCCAGAAGCGATCGCTTGTAAATCGGGCACCCACGTCTGCCTCCTGCGCACGACCTCAATAATTAGAATGGTTCTTGGGTATGTTCCCTTTTCAGACCCTACATTGCTCATCGTCTTATTTTTTAGTCCCTGCAAAGCTCACCGAGCGCCCGAAGTCCAGAGCCTTTTTTGCCAACCCCAGCACCCAAGCCCTGCACGAAAGGCAACCTTCTCCCTTGTAAGCCCCGTGAAGCCTGAACCCTCCTACCATATAAGAAAAACCATTGCAGTGACTACCCCTGGCCTGGCCCTCACTGCCCGCACCTCTGCGGTGCTTCCAGCCTGCGACAACCAACGCTTGGCTTTCGTGGATCTTCAAAAGAATCTGTTTTCAGTGTTCCATCAATCTAGTAAAGAGCTCTAGTGCAGATCTTCAAGGGGGGGAAGCCAAAGCTTTGGGTTTTGGGATGCTTAGCTGGAGGTAGTTTAGCTTCAGCCCACGGGAAACGGTAGCTTTTGCAAACGTGTGCAGCGGGCAGAGGGCAGGCCGGGCTTTGAACACAAAATCCCTACCCGGCCAGGGCCTTGCAAGTAAAGCTCAATTTTTGGTGGTGCTTCTCCTGATTCCGCTGCTCGCCGGGCCTTAAACCTCAAACCNNCCCCCCCCCAAAAAAAAAAGAGGCTTCTTGGCCTCGATCCAGCGCCGGTCCTCGTCACTCAGCTCAAGCGCCTCGCGCAGCCACGAAGCACGGTCGGTCGGTGACACGCTCCGATCAGAATTCAGAAGGACATTCAAAGGACAGAGGGTATAGTCTTCAGAACTCCCGTCTAATCACAAGAACGGACAGCGGTTGTGGAAGATCTCCCCGTCTGTAATTTCTCGCAGAATGTCCGTGCAGCTCATTTCGAAGATGCTTTTCACCAGTAGCTTTGCAGGCTAATGATGGCTACTGCGATAAGTCTGGTGTGCATGATGATCCAAAGCAAATGCATATTTTTGCTGCGATTATTGGCGCAGGTATTCCTGGCATCAACTAGGCATCCACGTCCTTGTCGAAAGAAGTTGCATACTGGCGTGTTGCACGTGCTGCTCCACCGGAAACGCAAGCGACATGCATCGCCTCCGACACATCACAGCATCTTCTGGTCATCATGAGCAACCCAGAATGTTACGTGCAATGCACAGTGGGGGTCTAGCACAACTCCTTCTCAAGCTTTCAATTTCAGACATGTGCTGGCGCAGTGCTTTGTACGCCCGGCCGCCCGAAAGCTCCATCCCAAAGGGTCCTAAGTACTGTTCTGGGGAATACTTCCCTGAATCAGAATTTACTGCGAGACCGGACATTCTATTACAGAGTACATAGGAGCCTTTCGGATTGAAAAGACTTTTCCTGTCCGCAACCCAATGGGCACTCGCCTTTCGGTCAACCGCGGCAGAGGCCTTTGGCGGACGCCCAGGGCTTTGCGACTCTACGAACCGTTGCAACTGTATACGCCTGTGGCAGACAGGTTTAGATTTTTGAGAGAGAGATGCAGACATAGCGTGGGACTACGGACACAAAAAACAGATGTGGAAAGCGGTAGCAAAAAGGTTTCTGTCACGAGCCCCAGCGAGCCCGGTAGTTTTCAATCCGAAACCTACGTCGATCCAGTCAGTGAGCCCTTTAGTGTTGGGCATGTCTGAGTGAAGTTTTATACACACGCAAAGCCCAGCCACGTCCTCCAAAACAACTTCCGGTAAACTTTTTCGGGCTCCGAGCGTGGAGGGATTTCGATCTCTGAAGGTGGCGCTCGACGGCCTGTTGTTCCTTGGGCTTTTGCCGCGACGTCGGCAAAAAGCTTCACGCGGCTGCAGGGAGGGTTGGCACGGTTAGTTGAAATGCGCAGGCTGAGGGACCGCGTCTTCTAGCAGAGAACAACAGCATGCTGAAAAACAGTATATGCACCACTACCATGCATCAACATCACCAGCAACAGCATCGGCACCAGCATATCTCATCATCATCGTCAGCATCATCATCATCAGGACTAATTTTCTCTGCACCTTCAAAGTATCGCATCAGTCTCCGTTCCGAACTCCAAACCCGCAATTAGCGCTCCCAACTCCCCCAAACAATTCCGCCAAATCCATAATCTATCGAAATCTGTTCTCGAGGGCCCCACCCGACGCGGAAGGCGTTCGCAAGACATGCTTCGCCTGGGATTTCGTACAGGATTCGAAGGCCCAGATGTAAACCCTGAACCCTACGCCCTGTAGCCCTAAACCCTGCAGCCCAAACACCCAAGTGAACCCTGACAGAAACCTTCAGCCCTGCACCCGAAGCCTTCGGCAGCCTGAAGGAACTTCAGTTGCGGGCCCAGTTTTTTTCATAGGCTCTTTTCAACTCAGGACGAGGCGATCCTGCAACCCCCACCTATGGCAAACGAAGGGGCCTCGAAAAAGGTAACACCTGCGTTTCAGGTTTTTGGGGTTTCTGGTTTAGGGCTTAGCACTCAGCCTACGTCGTGTGGAAAAGCGGCTGAAGCTACTTTAGACAAATCCTTTATCGCGACATGGCCGATGGAACTAGCCAGTCTGTCAGGTTGAGATGGTGATTAGCGGGTAGGCTTCTTACATACATACATACATACATACATACATACATACATGCATACATACATACATGCATACATACATACATACATATGCATACGTGCATATACCCGTGCATGAGCGTGTTTTTGAGTATATACGCAAACACAATAATTAACATCCTGTTGACAGAATTTGTTGGAAAGAGAAACAGACAGAGGGAGAAAGAGAGAGAGAGAGAGAGAAAAAAAAAGAATCAGAAATTGCCACCCAATTGCCACCTAAAGCGGATTCCAATTTGCTCGTAAACTTGACGCACACAGCCTTGCTCAGACTTGAACAACCCCAAATCCCTAGCCCGTAACATGGCTAAAACCCAAAACCCAGAAGAACCCGACAACCCTCCCTGAAGGAACGTATCAAGCAAGTACAAAGGGCTTCCTGTTTCGATTTAAGTAAACATAATCAAAGGAACCCGGAGTCCCCCGAAAACCCGTAACCTCAACCTAAAAAGGATCCCAAAGATCCCAACAAAATCTAAGTAATCTAAGGCCCCGGACGCATCGCCACCTCGCCGGGATCCTGAGGAGCTGCGGTGCCTCACTGGTTTTGAAGGGTTTTTATAATGTCTTTGGAGGTTTAGGGCTTAGGGTTTGGGCGTGTAGGGCTTAGGGGTTCAGCGCTTTTGGGGCTTAGTGCGCGTGAGGCTGTGGAGGATGTTAGTTTAGTTTGGGGCCTCTTTCCTGAGCATCTCCATCTCCAGCGGTTTAGGGGATTGAGTTTTCGGGTCAGCCGGGTCAAGGACTTCAGCAGTTTAGGGTGTTGGGGTTCGGGGCTTTCTGGGGTTTCGAAGTTGACTCTGGACAGGAGCAGTATCCGAAACACCGGAGCACAAGCTAGGCATCTTCGTCAGCCCCACGATCCCCTGAAACTTTAGCTAAACTCTACATTTGTGGATTTCCTGGGATGTAGGGTCAAATCAGGTACGAGTAGAACGGATCAGAGGTTGGGAAGTCCAGCACAAGCAAGAGCCATGGCGGACTAGCAGTTAGTAGATTTGCGACGACCTGCGCAGGCACCTATCAAGATCGGACCTTTTCAAGCGAACCTTCAGCCTTTGCGGCTCGGAGGGACACCGCCCCTCGGAGGCCCTGGGCCTGAGAGGTTACGCTGCATCCGTCTCCGGGGTCCCCGTGACCTTCGGCTCGGGCCTGCCGGAAAGCCCTCTTCTGCAGACTTGAACCATCAGCGACGCCGTCCGGAACAGGTTCACGACCAAGACGGATCCCAACAAAAGGTACCTCGGCTTCTTGTGGGGTCCTCTGGCTTAGATGGACACCGCAGCACTTACACTAGATATGAACAAAGGAAAGGTCATTCCGGAGAGAACCACGGTACCACACCAAGGGGTAGATCGTGGAGAAGGTAACGGTGAAGCCTCCGTCCTTTGCAGCCAGATCTTCCTCCAGCATGATCATCACTCGTCGGATGATCACGAAGGTGCTGAAACCTGCGCTATCGGCGCTAAACGATGAGCCGTTCATGGCATCGACCATTAAAATCATGTCGTCTTGCCGGCTAGCGCTCTGAGCCCCAAGCCCGGAGGCCTCGGTCTGCAACAGACAAATAGGAACAAAAACAAGGGTCAAGCAGCCGAGGATGATGTTCGTCGCGAGGAGGTGGGCGATCATGAAGACCTCGGGTTTTTCAAAGGCTCTTCTGAAAAGTGGCGAAACGTGAAAGGGCAAGGCGATCAGCAATTTTCTTCTTCGTTCATCACATCTTCGGATGCTACTGCGGGCGGAAACAGGTCTGCGCATGGCAGACGAAAGACCATGCCTTTACCTGGATCTGTCTCCGAAATTCAGCAACTCAAATTGCAGGCACAAACACGTGCTCGCACCTGCAGTCCATGCAGCCAGAGTTCAAGCCAGCATCAAGACTAGCCAACACAAGGCGAGGCACGTTGAAAATGTAGCTGTGCTCGTCCACGAGGGGCATGTCCTTAGCTTCTTCCTGCAGGCACCTTGGAGACTATCTCACGGAATGTGAGGGTTGGAGGTTGTAGGAAACACAGGAGAGTCTGGAAGTGAGGAAAGTGAAGATGAGACAACGACTTCAAAAACGTCGACAGTGACAGCTCAGATTTGCCTGATCGGCATGGGAGACTGGCTGCGGACGTATGCACCATACCATCACGATGCTTCTTGGTACCATGGCTGTCGGTGCTGTCGCTAGGGCACAAGCCAGAGATCTGAAGCCCCCGAGCCGAAGAGGTCCGACGGAAGAAAAACAGCAAGAGCCCAGAAGCACCAAGGGGATCGACAGGAGGGATTAGATCCAACATTGCTCGGTTGCTGTAGTTGGCTCCAGGGCCAGCCGAGGCTCGATAAGCATCTGAATGGGCCACCACTCCAGAAATACGAGCTCGCGCAGACCCGTAAGGAAGGACCCAGGCGCCTCTCAGCAAGAGAGGCTGGGCTAACTACCAGACGACCAGACCACTTAACCCTCGCCTGCCTTCGTTGGTGCTCTTCGGGCTCAGTTGGGGGGGATTGAGGGCCTAAGAGGCTCGAATTGTTCGCGTCGCTTTTGGCTACAGCATGCAGAGGTGAGGTCAAAGGACGGACATTGGCTCCCGTGTTAACGTTCAGTCCTGGGTCTTGGCGGCAGTGCATTCATTTGTTCATGAGTTTGGCCTGAGAGACAGATGGGGTGCTTGTGGCCAGGCTAGTGCCCCGTCCTTGTCATGCGGAAAGGTTGATGATAACAATCACGAACAGAATGTCGCAATCCACGACAAGTACACTCACACATGGCAAAATACGACACTCGAAGTACTAATTTTGACGAGATCTGGGCATTTGTGGTGATGCCGGGGTCGGCAAAGAGTCAGTCAGAGAAGGCCGACCTTAAAGCAGCTCATGCATGTGGCTCGTTGATGTAAAGTTCTATACATGCGCTGCCTATGACAATCCTCCACATCACCAGCAGAAGGTAGTGCCTCGGCAATGAGTGGCTCGTCATCTTCATCTATGTCGCCTAGCTGCCGGCAGTGGCGCTCCTGGTCAGGGTGGAAGAATATCACATCACGCATGCAGCAGTCCTGGTCCTGTGGCTGTCGGCTGACATGGTTGGCAATACTTGTAAGAACTGCTGCACTGTAGCTGTAGCTGTACCTCTGTAGTGACATAAGACGCGAGGAACAAATCGAGGTCTCTGTTGACATGCACTCAGAACCACCGATCGCCGGAAGCACTCTCACGCCACTGTGCAAGCGCGAACCTTCTTTCTCGTTGCAGCCGCTTTCTCTGATATGAGTGGGTAAGACAAGACCGCTCAAGACTCTCAGTTCTTGGGCTTGGGCTGCTGCTGCTGCTGCTCTTACTACTGTACCACTACTGAGTTCTACTAGCAAAGGAAATTAAATATTACAGTCCCTGAAGAGTCCTGGAGGATGCTCCGTAGCTGGACGCAGACCTCCTCGAAGCGGCAGGCATCCAAGCGCCGATCCATGATTTGCCTCTGGTCTTGGACTTTGTTGCAGAGGAAAGAGTAGTTGGGGGTGGGTTTGAAAGCTAGAAGCAGGCAGAAAAGGACTGAATTCACACGCAGCCCAGATGTGGGTACGTGAGTGCAACTCAAGCTACGGTTGCACCACTTCGCATGTCATCGGGACTGGAGGCGTGCTCACTGCTTAGCGGCTTAGCGCTATGTCCGGCACAGCGGCAATCCCTTCCACAGAGTTTTGCTTCCAACCCTTAGGCCAAGGCCTGCAAGAAACTGCCTACCTGTAGGGATTGGCTCAAGGCTGAGTTCAACCATAGGGTCTTTGGGAGTTGGGCTTTCAAGGCATCTTCCGCGCAACCCAGCTGCCTCACAGCAGATCTCATGACGTCCTCCTTGACGTGTAGATACCTGGGGGGTGTCGGGGCTCCAGTGGTGGACTCAAGCTACGGATTCCATCAGTCATGATAGTACCAGCAGGACCTTATTAGCCCCGTCATGGTAATCGTCATGGTAAACATCTTCGTCGTCTCATCACATCCTTGAACAGCCATGACAAAGCAGCAACACAGCTCAGATCTTCGCCTCCTCTCATGCCAGAAAGGGAAAGGCAGAAGACATAGCCTTAGCACCTCTAAGGGCGACCGCGGAGGCAACGAAAGCGCGAGCGACATTCCAGAAACTTTCGAATCGTAGAGGCGTTCATGACCATTACGAACCATGCTCGCATGATCAAGTTGTGGATAGCCCTAGGAACGCGTTTAAGCCAGGTTCATGCAATGTGACATGCGGCCCCTAAGATCAGATCCTTCCACAGCCGATCCCACTCGGATGGAGGCTTGGAGTCTTCGGGGGAAAAGCCGATGTTGGGGCCGTTGCGGTTTCGGATGTAGGGGCCCAGAGGACCACCCTGAAATCGAAGCCTATAGAGCTTAAAGAAGTGCCGAAGCCCGGCGACTTCTCCAGCTCCTGGTACCGCGCGCAGGGCTTGCTGGCAAAGAAGAGACCCATGGGCACGAGCCTGGGAGGGATTGGGAATTACAGTATAGGGTATAGGGTTTAGAGTTCAGTTTTGCTCTTTGTGTTGAGGACTTAACGGAGTCTACGGCTTGGCGCAAAGGAACTCCCTGTCTTAGCAAGGCTTCCTTCCCAGAGATCGGAGATTGAGGCCTTTGGTTTAGGGCAGGGCTGAAGTTTCCGTTCTTGGTGTCACGGTGTCTGGCTGTAGAGTGTTCCAAGACACTTCTAATGTTGGAACGTTGTGACTTTGGCGAATCGAAGCTTCATCTTCCACGTCCTTACAGGGGGGTCGGGGTGTGCTTCGCAAGGTGATTTTAGAGTTCAGACTTGTTGGCACGGTTGATGGAGTTTGCTAAATTTTGCTGCTAGAAGCTCACCTTGCTGCTGCTCTCGGATCGCACACTCGGCAAGCCAGGATATCAAAACTTGGCTCCTATGAGACATATGACAAACCTCTGGCACCACACCCACATCTTGCTTGAAGCCTAAACCTGTGGGGCAATCCCCGAAGTTGCGAAGAAGCCTCGAGTAGTCAACTAGTCAAGATGATTGATTGCTAGTCTTGCTGAATACATACGTTTAGAAAAAATGCAAGTACTAAGTCACTAGGCACACAGGAGGACCGTCTGTGAGCTCGAGGGGACCGCGTCATAACGGGGATCTTCACGTGTGCAACCCTGTCCTTAGCCTTAGAGTATTAGAGTCACATTCACCCACTTAAGACTAAACACCCAGTTCGGCTACTGTACCCTGTACCCAACTCTGTTGACTATGGAGGCCAGCTGCTCAGCTACGAAGTCATCCATCGAGAAGAGGAAGACCAAACTCAGTGTGCCTTTTGCTTGGAGTTGCTCTGGCACTTCCACTCTCGTTCCGCTCTGAGGGTTGTCGTTAAGGCTCCAAGGCCAAGCATAAGACACAAGCTCCGGGCTCGGCCCTGTACACGCTGCCAACTTCGCTGTTCAAAGCCCTCGAAGCCCGGCCTGGAACGATGTACTGCACCGCGAGCTTTTTGGCTTCCAAGATAAAGGTGCCTTGAACACATCACTGGATGATGAACTCAATCAATCTTCCGCAGTCCCTTTCCACAGGCTGTGAAGGATGCCTTTAGGAGTCCTCTTGAAGGTGATGGGTCTTTGTTGGCCTCTCCCAGAAGAAGCAGCAGAGCTGAACAAGCCTTGTTACCCCCCCTCCTCCCGCCCCCCCCCCCCAAAAAAAAAA
>CAJNJA010010314.1:0-14270 GCA_905231915.1 Symbiodinium necroappetens
CTGTCTCTCTCTCTCGTTCTCTCTCGCTCTCTCTCCCTCTCTCTCTCTCTCTCTCTCTCTCTCTCTCTCTCTCTCGCTCTCTCTCGCTCTCGCTCTCGCTCGCTTTAATACTCGATTGTTTATGTTTTGCAAAGGTCCATCTGCTGGTGTGAGCCTTTTCAGAAGACGGCAGATGAAAGCCAAGGTTCAACATCTGCCGAGTACATCTGGTTCGAAGGTTGAGATTTCGAATGTTTTTCTTGCAACGAGAAAAAAAGACAGTAGAGTCCGAGCCCAAGCCCTTTACCGAAAAGAGGCAGAGTATTTCCTGGCAGCTCAAGGCGACCACTGAAGTAGCCAGACTGCGAGTCTCACAGGATGCCGCCGCTTGGCGGGCGGCAGGTTCGCTCGGCATGTCCCCTACATTGGACATACTGTTGATGATCTAAATCCTGCATGACCTTAAGGACCCGAAACTATGGGAATTATGGTGTATTCCTTATCATGGGTAATGCAGGATTTATATCATGAACCGTCGGTCCGAAAGGCGTTGTCTGGTGCGCTCAACCGTGAACCCCGAAGCACTAAGTCCCGAAGTACCAAGCCTGAAACCCTCGCCAAAGTGACCGCGATTATAGGCGCAGGAACGCGCTTGGTCCGACGTGCAGGAGACGCCGAATAAAGTGCCACATCCACGTTTTGACTGTAGGTTTGGGGTGCTGTCTGCCATCGTAACAGCCGAAGTGCGAGCTTTGAGCGACGCCACTTCACATTTGCGCCTTGGCTTTCTGCTACTTCTTCAAGACCCGCAGGAAAGGAGTCTCGGAGAAGGAAGTTATTCGCACTGTTCTTCCAGTGACCTGCACAGGCTTACCCGTGCTGCACCCCTACATCTGCCGATCGTTTGGCTCAAAGGCCTAACAAAGGGGTCTGTTTCTCCGCACCACTCACCGCAGACTGGCCCCTTGGATGCAAACAGACCTGCATCATGCGGTAACCAATTGTGCGCGGACTTCAGGTGTTAGAGATGTTAAGGGGCTTCTGAACCAGTCCAGGGGACAAAGGTGCAGTGAGACTTGGACTTTCGTTATTGTCACAGTAGTCATACCCTGCCAACGATATGCACAGCCACCATGTGAAAAGTTGGACCTGCACTGCACGCAACGATAGCGGGGCAGCAAACACTGCAGTCAAAGATATTGAGGTACTTACCACTTATCAGCTTCAAACACACACACACACCACAAGAACAAACAAAAACAAGCAGTGCCGCTGGCGTTCGAGAGCTTCCTTCGTGCGGTTGTCTTGGAAATACATATCCTCTGAAGAAGGAGGACCTCTGCTTTGTCGGGTCAACAGGGAGCAGGCTATTCCTATTCCTTGTCAAGCTGGGTCAACCCGGAGCACTGCCGCCCGAAATCCAAGCATTCGGAACCTCCGGAGTTGTGCTCTCGATTCGGAGCCTGTTCAGAGCAAGCGGCTGGTCAACTTCCGCCCGAAACCTCCCCTCACGCACTTGAACAGTTGACAACACGAGGCTGGGAGAGGGCGGAGGACTTTGAGAGGTCAGTCTGCAACGTGAGGCTCTTCCGGCGGGGGGGGCACGAGGGAGAATAGATCATCAGACCTTCCTTGTTTGATATGGTTGTGGATATCCTTAATGTTTATAGTCAGTACTAGCTTAGGGCCTGGGTGGGGGCCTAGGGGCTTCTTAAGTTACTATGTGGATGGTGTCAAGAAACTGGGATGAGCCATCGAGGCCCTTCAGAATCAGTATGACCGCACTCGAAATTTCGTAGAGACCCTGTTCCAACGAATACGGTTCAGATAGAGCTCTAAGCCAGATAAGAGCCCTACAAAGCTCTCTGTCGAGTATTTACACGACACTAGCTGGTGTGTTCAAGCGCGGGCACCACGCCTTGGTTAGACCTAGTTACTGGGTCAATAGGATAAGGGCTTTGGCTTAGGATCGAATCGGTTGAGTTGGGGTCTAGGTCAAAATCAAGTAGTTAGGGTTAAAGCGATTTGCCGAGTTTCCAATCCCGGGCCCGTTGGCTGCGGACCTTCGCTACGAACCTTCCAAAGCTCCGTGAACTCGCAAACTCGAGATCCAGCATCCTACACCCCAAGTCCGTCCATGAGCTGTCGCAGCCTGGAACAAGTCCTACAGTCATCGAAATGCGGCTCTTTTCCATACCGCCGGAGTTCACAGTCAATACACTTGTACAGCAACCCCTCCTCGACCTGATGCCCAGGGCTCTTTCATGCAACAAGTTTTGAAAAGATCAAGCCAAGTGTGAATGCGTAGTACATGTCAAGGCACGGAGCGACATGCATTTCTTACCCCGTCAATGCTTCCGGCCTTTTGTCCAAAGTCCCAGCTGCAGCCATGTAGTATCATAGTTCCCACAGCTCCAAACCCATATTGCACGAGCTTAAGCAATCCGAACCACTATCAGCCCCCACAGATAAGCCCGGACATATGAACCACCCCGACGATGCCACAAACCTATTTCTGCCAAAACTGATGCAAGACGTCGGGGCTGCAAAGGTTTTGCGGGTACCTTTCTTTTCGAGGTACAGTCGCAGGCCCCCTGCTCCGGGGGTGCGGCCCTCAGCCTCGTTCTGTAGGGTTTGTTTCTAATAAGATTATGACTCTGTCCGGGTGTATCATACACCCTGAAACCCAAATGAATAAGCTAAATTTTTGAAGCCCTGAAGCCCACCTCTGGTGTTACTTGGGGGTGTTTGTTGCGCCGAGACTGTGGGCTGTGGGCTTAGCTCAGCTCTTTACTCTCCGAAACTCTAAATGCTCGAAGTCGAAGTGTACTGGTACACTTCCGGGATGGGATGCTGAAGCTCCTGCGGGACGAGGATCTTGGGTGTGAGGGTTAGGGAGGGGTTCGTGGGCTTTTCTGGGTTTGGGCTGGCTTGGACCACCTCCTTCTTGAGCCTCCAGAACCCGAAATGACTGCCGACACTGTGAACTGTTCTTCTGCTTTGGAGCGCAAGAAGAGAGCCCTCGGCAAAAGGCCATCCTTCACCGGGGTATTCCAATACGGCACACTATTGCTACTACGACAGCAACCGTCATTTGTTGGTCGGCTTTTGTTCGTTCTCGTGGCTGCTTCACCTGCGGCACATGACTCTTGCTACTACTTTTGGACGTCGGAGGGTTCTGGTCAAGTTGGGTGCGGCCTACAAGTTCAGTCACTTTCGCTTGCCTTCGCGTGTGGACCATTCTCTTTGCATGACGCGAGGGTTTGCAGCAGATCCTAAAAAAAAAGACCCATAGCTCCCAAAGCCCTAATACCGTAGATCGAGCTTTGAAAGAGGGCGGACGTGTCTTGGTACTGTAAGCAGATTTGCTGATGATCCGGCCCTGTGGCTCTAACTGAACGAGCTCCCGAGTACAGATAGCGATCCTGATATTAGTATAAAACGAAAGTGCGATCAACAGTCATAAGGGTGGCACGAGTATAATGAGACTAGCGAGAAGGCCACGAATAGGCACCTGCCAGTCCTGCACCCAGATGCTCTTCGCGCCCAGGCCTGCAAACTTGTCGACCGCCATTCCCACTACACAAGACGGCCGCTCCCTCAGGGGCTTTCAGAGGCGCTGGCGGCATCGCGCGGCAATAGCCCTACCAACAAAGAACGCCTATGTCAATGTCAATCGTATGTGTGTATCCACTATCAGCAAAGATGACAATAGCAGTGCCAGAGAGATGCACGACCTGCAGCAGGGAGGCATCAAGATGGTCTCGAGCAGGGGTCAGATATTATTTAGGGGGCTTGTTCGGGGCTCTCCAGATGGCTTGGGGTTTGGGGTTTGCGATTAGGGTGGGGTTCCGGGGTATATTTTGTGGCCCAGTGGTATCTGCTTCATCATACACCGAGTTGAAGGTGCTCGCGATGCGGGTCAGAGCTGAACTTCCAACAGGAACTTCAGTGGGATGATCATGGGTGCTGAGAGATTTGGTACTTTACAGGGCGCAGTCTCTGTCTATGTTGCACCAGAAGCTGGCCTTCTGTCAAAGCTTCCTGACGCTGTTTAATGATTCTGGCTACTGGTCCTCTCATCATGCATACCGCATACGTTTTTGTTCATTACGACCGTTATGATGTTGGCGAACCTAACTATTGAACCATGCTCATTGTCGGAGGTGCAGCTAGGAAGGCCGGGACATTATGAGGACCTCAACACCACAGAGCTTGAAGCCGAGCCTGCCCACAACGTAGCCGCCGGAGCCACCTCACCTGGCTTACGTAAAAAACACGCCCGGCATGGAAGTGCACAGAGGATGTGAGTCCTTGCGCCCAGGCAAATTCATCCCCGAGCCCATTAGTCCGATGGCCGGGCAATCCTTGGAGGCTGCCGATCGTGAGGATGTGGTGGTTGGTGGTGGCGGTGGCTGCGGCGGCGGGGGTGGTGGTGATCATGATGCTGATGCTGATGATGATGAAGGTGAGGATGAGGATGATGGTGATGATGATGATGATGGTGCTGATAATGATGATGACGATGATTGTGCTGATGATGATGATGATGATGATGACGACATGATTGTCACGATACTGATGCTGGTGTTGATCCTGGTGGATGGTCGATGTGATACATGTTTGAGACTGCCCAGCAGTGCAGGAAATATTCTGGACTTCGTGGAGAGTTTTAGCCTCACGGTCCTTCAAGACCAGGGGCCTCAAGACTTTGACCCCACCTCCTGAAACCAATATCTGAATCCCGAAACAAAGCGGGCCCGTGCCCCAGCCAGAATGCCGAAGCTAATGGGTGAGAGGCTGACCCTGATCTGTGGGACCTGCCTCAAGACAGCTACGGCTACTACTGCCATTGTCACTGTTACTGCTGCTATGCCATTATGCGCGACGAGCCGCTACTACCACTGCTGTTACTCTTGCCTCTACTGCCGCTGCTGCCACAGCTGCTAGTACTGCTACTTCGGCTGATGGCCGATGTGAGAAGTCCTGAGATGCGCAGGTGCCGGATGGCATGGAAGACCCAGGTTCCCCCGTTTCTCAGTCTGGGGCCGGGGACCTGGGGAGGAGGGCTGGGGCTCTGGGAGTTCAAGGTTTCTGGTTTGCTGGGGGGCGGTCGAGTTACATGGGGCTGGTGGTCCATAATCAGGGCTCAGGACCTTAATTAGCAGATTCTTCCACGATGGTGATGGTTGTCTCGTCGACAAGGTGTCATTCGGTCGAGTTTTGTTGACGCTTGCGCAGGACAGTATTTATGTTGAAAGTGTGACCAAGGTGTGGCCCTCCCTGGTCCCCTGGTGGTATTCTCTTCTTCTGAGACCCGCTTCTTTTCGCATTGTCTTTATGCTCTGGCTTCCCAGGCCATAGACTAACAAAGCAGGGCTGAGCCACTCTTGAAAAGTTCCGGCCGACTTGTTCCTGCCCGAAGGCTCAGGTAAGACGGAATGAGCTTGGCTCCATCTAAGCCTCTCTCTCTCCACAACGCCCGAAATTCTGTCTCGACGGGGGCTTCGGGCGAATTGACAAGACGGTCATGGTTGCATCGATGCAGTGTTTGCAAAGATGTCGTCCTGCATTGAGGGCAGACCCCAGGTCCTCGGGATGCAAGCAAGAGTACGGATAAGGACAGTAGATATAGTACTGCTCGCGATGATGACCCAACATTGCATTTTTCCCAGGGCATTCCGACCTCGAAATCACAGCGGAGCATCATAGCAGGCGCCGTGCTGCTGTCTCAAAGTTTCAGGTGTTTGCAAGGATTCAAGTCCTCAGTCACGACACACATCAAACCAACACTAGCAGTAGCAAAAGAACCGTGATGGCCGCTACAGCCGTATAGTATTCATTCGTGTGACGATCACGGGCCGTTTTTCACGATTCATACCTTATTGCTCTTGCTGATCAAACACGAAGACAGCTGTACTTCAGATACTTGTCAGACGGTCACCTCGGCCAATTAGGCAGCTATTGCTACTTCTTGCTTATTAAGGCCATTGCGATATCTCCTGTCGCTGGTACCTCAACCAGTCTCCCTAGGACGATGACCTCTGCTGCTACTTCGACCACGACCACCACCACCACCACCACCACCACCACATGTACTACTTGTACTACTGCGGCTGCTGGTAGTGTTGCTGATTCTGGGGCTCCTATGTCTTCTGCTACTACAGCTACTACGACACAATACGCCACCTACCGCCCTTTTGAAATTTGTGCTATAAGCACTGCCTTCCTTGCATGAAATGTTCTGCATGCATATGCAATGTTGTGCGTACGTTCCCCGTGGAGCATTCATCTCAAAGACTGCTTGAGCAGGTGGTTCCTCTCCGTACTGTAGCGGTTGCTGTTGCTGTTATTCTTGCCGCTGTTCTTCTTATTGATCTTGTTCTAGCTGTTGCTCTTGCTCTTGCTCTTGCTCTTGCTCTTGCTGTCGCGGCTACTGCTGCTGTTGCGGTGGCGACGGTGGTTTTGGTGGCCGTCTTAATGGTTGTTTCGGCAGTGGCGGTGGTAGTGGTGATGTTTGTTTTTGTTGTTGTGGTTGATGTTGGTGGTGTGGTCGTTGTTGTGGTGCTGCTAAAACTCTACATTGTTGCTGCGTTTCCAAAAACCTAAAATCTATTCTTTGTCACGTAATCTCAGATCTGCACCCAACTCGCGACAGTGCCGGCAGAAGCAGCTGCCAAAGTGCCGTGCAATATCGGTGAATTATCAGAGCGGCAGGGGAATTGGATAGAAACCGCCCCTGACAAGCATTCAAGATTCAAGACTGCAAGATTGCTGCCCACGGAAGGCGCTAGTGAAAGAGATGACCGAACGGACGTTCACGGGAATAAGATCACAAAGGCCCACGGGAGCGGCTTAAGCCGCTTATTCGGCGTGTGGTAAAAGCCCGTTATTTCGGTTCGTTGTATTCATCCGGTCCCGGAGACTGGTTTAGGGTTCGAATGCGCATTTTGCATTGCTTTTTCAGAGTTGTCAACCTGAACCCGACATCCCTTTGCCTCGGAGCATGGCCCTAGCCTGGTTTGCAAGATTCGGTGGCTCGGTTGTCTTCCAGGAGTTTCAGAAGCAGGGAAGACCTGGTGCGGAGACTAGTGTCTGCTGGTGTCTAGTGATGCTGTCAGAGCCCCATCATCAGTCGATCTACACGAGCAACGTAGTGATGATGTTCATCATCAGTCACTGAGCATCACCATACCATCACCACCATCATCATGATCATCGTCACGACGACTGCTGTCTTGGAATCTTCGTCATAAGCACAATCTCGCCAGCCCTTTGTCCAACACTGCCATGCTTGATGTACCCAGAGGCCAGGTCAGCAAGCGGTAGGAATCAGCCTCGAAGACTACAATCCCAACCCCCACCAGCCCTCGGGGCCAAAGCAACACTTGCAATACATATTCCGATGAGATTCCGATCTCCCATGTTGCAACGTAGTTTGATGTAGGTTGTCGGATGGGCCGGATGGGCATCCCTTAAGCTCCCGATCTTCTGCAATGTGTGTCTCACCCACCAAAGATTTCATCTTCTCGACTCCATACTGAAGCCGCCCGAATCAGGAAATCAGCGAGTATATGGGAAGAGAACCAAGTCCAAGTCGTCCCTCGCCTGCCAGGGATCAAAAACATATAGGCCTCGCCGGGGCCTGCAGAGGGCTTGCTGCAAGTCTTGCTTCCATTCCACATGTCGCATTTATAGTTGAAGGTTTCGGCATCTTCGAGACTCTGGCATTTCGTGATCTCAGATGCATAGTTTCCGGAGGCTGTGCATGCTAGGTTACGTCGCATTCAGGCTGCCACGCATGCAGGCAGCTGAAACAACCCCTTGAGCTTCTTCCTGCATGTTCTGGCTGACACTTCCCGGCGAACATCGCGCTGTTTCTGTTCGGTACTATAGTTAAAATACGGACTCCCCCCCCAAAAAAAAACAAAGGAAAAACAATAGTATGGGTAATTATTTAGGCCCTACATTAATGGATATTGCGTGGTCCATTGGTGCTCCTGTTTCTGTGATGTGTCTGCTCATAGAGTTTCTCGGCCTTGCAGTTTCCATTTCAGGGAATGTCGTGGCATTCCAATGCCTCGTGTTCCGGTAGACATGACAGTTGAAACCCCCAAAGCCCTAGAAACCCTAACCCCGACACACCAAAAACCTACGCCCCGGAGTCTAGGCCGCAAAACGACAGGCCCTACACTGCTAAACCCCTAAACCCTAACGCCCTAAACCTGGCAGGTGCAGCTTTAGAGACGAAGTCGAGCAAGAGCCGATCCACGACATCAAAGAAGTCCAGTCCTTCAAGCAGAACGCCTTGGCATGTTTATCGAGGGTCTTATAAGGGTTCTACGAGGGCTCTATAAGTGTACTAGAAGGGTTCAGGCGCTAGGATTTTGTCTGACTGCTCTAGCCTGCCTAGGCTTACTAGATGTAGTACGTTGCCTGCAGCTTGGCAGGGCTATGCCTAGACCTAGATGTTGTCTTCGATGCTGCAAGCATTTCAACCTCGAGCGAAGGCATGTTCGTGTGAAGTGTGTGGAGAGAGCTCAAGATAGACCATGCATTTAGGCCACTTGGTCATATGGAGGCGGCATCTGTACATAGACAGCATCGTAGAGCCTGTGCACATTTGGGATCGCAGCGGATGTGGGAACTTCGCACGTCTTCAAAACCGGTGTCAACAGCTTCAAGAATTCTAAGCCCTAACATGTCTTCTCGACCTCTTGCCGCGAAAAGCCGAGCTAGGCCGAAGCACATGCAGAAGCAGTTTCTGACCCGCAGATGGCTAAACGCAGTCTCGACATTCCAACTTCGAATGAGTCGCCAAACGCCAGGCCTGGGCTCGGCCAGCAGCTTCAAGACAGTGACAATAAGGCCGCCCCTCGGAGGGATTGGCAGTGCCGGTATTGTTTCTTGTGTGTTAGTTTGGATTAAGTTGTTTTCAAACTAGCCTTCTCGTTTCTCTTCTTACTGTTGGCACGTACATCAGCACCGCTACTCCTAGTACTCTTACTCCTACTCCTACTGCTGCTGCAGGTCTCCGGCCTGAGTTCAGATTAAGACGCAACGGATGTAGTGCTTGGGGGTCTTCGTGATATCTTTACGCGGCCCTTAAACCCCAAACCCGTAACCTTACAGATGCCAGCTCGGTCCGGCTCGCTCCCAAGCTGAACCTTCAAGCTGGCCACTCACAGCCTCATCGCGGAAGCTTTAGGGAAGTGCCTCTCGGGGGAACAAGCAGGGCGAACAGTTCGGAGGCCGTTCTCGGGCCGTGCTCTGGTGTTTATTCCAAGTCTCAAACTGAAAGCGGAAACCCTTCAACCACAAGCTGTGATCCGGCCTTGTTCGCAGAATTGCTGCTCGCTAATGTGATGCACGGTGCGCATCTCAGCCTGCACCGCCTGATGAAGGATTGAGAGGATCTGTATCGAGTTTGTTTATGGTTCTTACATGGCATCGCAAAGTGTAAGGGTGCAAACCGGGCTTACCCCGATATCGAGAAGATGGCATTTGAAGTATACCAGCTCCCGAGGTACACGGCCAGATTGTCAATAGAAGAGCCAATCAAAACCGAATGTGCGGCAAAGTTTTGAAACACGGGTCCCGGATGATGCAAAGCAATTAGAGTTTCTGACCATGTGATCACGTTCGCAGACTTGCTTTCGGGTTAGTTGGAAATCCGACACCACAGAAGCTTACATCTTGATGCGAGAAGCTTGAAGCCAACGGCCTCTTGAGGCTCGAGTGCTTAAACTCTTCGGTGAATGCCTCTGCTGTTTTGGGGTCCCGTAGATCCCTGTAGAAGCCTACCTGCCGCAGAGAGGGGGGGGGAGCGCAAGGATTTCGAAGGCTTCCAGTCTTGGCTCTATGGGTTTAGCTTAGGCGCTTTTCTCCTTGCATTTACCTCCTTGGCCCTGACATAGCCTACTCGCCTAGTCCAAGCTCCAAATGCCCAAGCTGTAGCATAATCAAATTACTGTGATGCTGAGGATTGCTTGCAATAGAGTAGTGGTCGTCGACAACAAACATTCACTTGAAATCGCAGCGTTTTCAGTTGCAGGCTCCGGCTTCATATTGATCTTGGCCGACTCACCCGACCTTACCAGTTGCTGCTCCTCAGGCCCTCTGCATCTCGCACATGGCCACAACAAGCAAGGCAGAACGGAAGGAGGGCTGTGTAACTTAACGGGTTGAAGCTGGAACAGCCAAATTCGAATTAGCGTCCGGGGACTGCAGGAGTGGATTCTTTTCACGCTGATTGGACGTGTCTCCAGTATAGCGGCAACATCGGTTTATTTATTTGTATGTATGCACGTTTATATATACATGTTTATATACATATATATATATATGTATATAAGCATATACATACACACGGAAGCATGTGTACATGCATATAAAGGCATATAGCTGTAACATGCGCAGAGACCGCAGAGAGGTCTATTCCAGCCATAGTTGCGTGAGACGTTAAACTGTTGTGAGCAATTGCCGCTGTTACAACCAACCCGCCAGCTCTCTTTACAGCTACATGCTGACACTGAAACATTTATAGTCGCACACTGTCTAATCGCCAGGTGGACAGGCAAGATGCATTGTCAAAGGGTCGGTTATATTGTGGAAAGGATGCATAAGACAATAGCCGTACTCGCAAGCGCAAGGCAGGCGTGCCCGTACTTTGGCTTTTGACTTCAAAAGGTTCGGGACCCATGAGAGTTTGAGGACCTTCTCCGTGGCGAGAGGGCTTCAGGCGAACACTCAGAGCAAACTGCACTGCTCGGAGCAGTATTGGCAACTGGCTGGAATGCCAAAGAAAATGCAATAACATCACCATGAATCCTGGTAGTGCTTGGTGTAATGCTCGTCTTCGTCGTCGTCGTCGTTGTCCGTCGTCTGGTCGTCCGCAGCAGTAGCACAGGAGTAGTAGTAGTAGTAGTAGTAGCAGCAGTAGTGGTGTTAGCAGTAGTAGTACCAGCGGCAGGAGCACTAGGAGTAGTAGTAGTAGTAGTCGTCGTCGTAGCTGTAGCAGTAGTAGCGCAGCAGGAGTAGTAGTAGTAGTAGTAGTAGTAGCAGTGGCAGCAGTGGTACTCGCACTATGTTCCAACAGAGAGGCGGCTGGACGCCTCAAAGTCGTTGGCGGCATTCTGAGATTCTGAGTGACACCACTGGTAGGCTTAAGCCGCGAAAACGCAGAGCAGCACACTGCTCGGGAGGTTGTTGCTTTTCTCACACAGTCGGAAGTCCTATCATAACACGACCGGCACTGAAATGCGTTCTCCTGGCTGACAGCAGATGTTTCTCTAGGACTCGCAGGCTCAATGGCCCGCAAAGTCACGCCCTGAACTGGAAGCGAGCCGCTGCTGAGCACGCGATGAATCAAACATGTAATCTCGAGTAACTTGTGGCAGACGATTATTCTCGCATGGACAGGATGGGAGCTGTGTAACAACTAGTCCTGAGGCCTTGGGCGACTTTAATTAGCTTTGACATGAGTGCTAGGAGACCTTGCCTGCAGACTTGTAGTAGCAGCCTGCTAGCGGTTGGAAGGTGTTGGGTGCCTTCACACAGATAGAGGAAAGCGCTTGACGACAACATGCAGGTCTGTTCTGCACCGTTCTGTGGAAGGTCATGCGGCTATCGGACCAATCAAAGCCATTGTTCGTTCTGCTCAGGGTGGCTTGGTTTCAGAACGCCAAAGGCGGTTCAAGCAGTTACTCAGATGCAACCCAGGTCACGAACGGGACCCAGACACAGCCGAAATAATGAAGAACGACATGACATGAAGGATGGAAAGACACCGGTGCAGAACCAGCATGAAGTGTGGTTGCACCACCTTGCGTCAGCTAGCTCAGTATCAACCGCTCGAACAAGCATTCGTGATGGAGCAGAGTATTGCAAGCGGAACTAGAGTTTCAGCGCCATCAAATTCACGCAGATTAAAGTCCCATCTGTTTTGGAAGTTCCATATCAATAGTTGAAGTCCGACCACATCGGAAAGGCTGCGGTATAATGACAAGGAAAGACACAGGACATCAGAACACCGAGGTCGCCAACCCGCATTGGGAAGGTGTCTGGAAAGTCGACTTGGGTTACAATTGGGTGTGCTGCAGGGGCACCACACGTGTTTCACTGCAGGCCCATTCTTGCCGGCAATCCCCAGCCCTTCTTCTAACGAGCTGGCAGAGGCCGATTCATGTGAAAAAACCCTGACCCCCCAAGAGCTCATGCTGGAGTGTCGCCTGCACACTGCTGACCGGGCTCTCTGGCAATCTCCCGTAGCTGTGGCGTCGCAGAGCCGGAATGGAGTTGGCTAGAACAAGGCAAGTTTGCAAAACCTGTGTCTAAAGACAGTGATCGAAGGCGCGCTTATTTTGTGTGAGAATATACGTCATTGACATTCGTACGTCGTAGCAATGCTGCTAGCGCCGATAATCAAGGCCCGACACGCGGCAGGAATAGTGATAGCACTGATTGCAACAGTAGTATTATGAGTGATACTAAGTGGCTTACAAGCAGGGCCACTAGAGTTATCACGACTTGGGGCCTCAATTGGGGTATCTCTTTTCAGTACTTTCATCGGCCTGCGGCAGCCTGAGCAGGTGATTGGACAGAGACCACAAGAGTCCATCCCGGCCAGGTAGACTAAATGTCTGGACTAAGGCCACACCCGAAACCCGACTGAGGGCATGTGCACAGGGACTTTTTGCCCTAGGATTGTTGTCTTGGAACGAATGTAACGTGCAGAACCGCAGTGGTTTCGTTTGAGGATGCCCTGTCAGGCCCCAGAGAAGTATTTGGCGCTTTCTTCGTTGAGAACTCGTGGTCACGGTCCACACCCTGACTGTACCACAGGAATTGTAGAATGCTGTAGGCATACCTGTGAGCCCATGATGGGTGTAGAATCTTCAGGCATGGGAGGGAATCGGGGGCCGGGAGGTATGCCAGGCGATTAGCAGCTACCTGATGAAGCAAATCTACAGGGGATGGGCAAGTCAAGGTGCGCATGTGGGTGCTGCCCGCAAGCCCGGAAATGCCACTTTCCGGTCCAAAGCAGCCGAACAGACAGTGAGGTCAGAGTTGGCGGGTGGCAGTTTCTGGAATTTTGAGGAAAACTCCGTATCACACTGCCCAGAACACTGACAGCTCCGGAGGAGGCAATAAGAGCAGAGGCAAATAAGCATGTCGGAACGGCAGTAGGCTCCAGTAGACCTCTGACAAACAATCGCCATTACAGGTGCAGCATAGTGTTCACTCAGTGAGATCTCAGGGATGGCATAGACAACCGGTCATTTGTTCAGAAATGATGCAGTCAATTGTTCGATTCACGCGTAAAGCGCGTGCCGGTTTGCTCACTGTCCCTGCATGTTGTTAGCCAGCGGCACGGTAAAGGGCAAGTCGAGTATCGCCTGGAGAAATATGCCTCTAATTCCTGAGCTCGTCTAGCATGTTAAGGCATGTTGACGCGAGTGCTCGGGCTCTCGAATCCGTCCTCCACAATCTCGGAGGATTCAAGAGGGAGAGGAGATGTGGTGATCACATTCTCCTCGACCTTTTTAAATCATTTTCCTTTGGCTCGTCGGTCTCTCGCAATAGGGGTATGGCCAGGACAGGCACACGCTAGGCATTGTAATGAGAAGTACATTTTCACCTATGCCAGCTGCATAGCTTCACTATGCATGCTTCGACTTTGTAACTACTCTATATTATGATTATTGTTATTATTATTATGATGATTATTATTATGATTCTAGGGACTTGTGCAGAGGCTGCGAAGGCGCTGCCCGGGCCACGGGGAAGTTTGACAAACTGAGCAGAACCGGCTCAGGCCCCATGTCAAGCAGCCCGGGTTTGTTGCACATGGTTACAATTGTAAAGCAGTAAACCGGCCCCATAGTCGTGCATCTGGGAGAAGTGGAAACACCATCCCCCCCTTCGATATCGTCCCCGCAAGAGAAAGGCAAACCCATTGCTGGTTTCTGATCGCCATAGGAACTGATGCTCGCTATATTGTAAAAAATGCTGTCGATTATTTAACGGCTTGTAAAGGTACATACATATATACATATATATATACATACATACATACATATATACATACATATATACATACAGACATACATACATACATATACATATATACATATATCTTATATACATATATGTACATATATATATATACATGTATACATATGTACATATGTACATATACATGTATATATATATATATGCATATATATATATACATATACATATATACGTATATACGTATATATATATATATATAGATATAGATATAAATA